>JAUMJK010002823.1:0-24852 GCA_033558105.1 Coccyzus lansbergi
TAGAACCCTTGGGACACCTCACGACTCCCCAAAAGCTCTGAGAGCCCCAAAAAGAACCTTGGGGTCCCCAAAACCCATCGGGACCAACCAGAAGCCCTTTGGGTCCCCCCAAAACCCCTCAAGGGTCCCCCGAAACCTCTTAGATCCCCCTCCCAACCCCCTTGATATCCCCAAAAGCCCTCAGGTCGCCCCCAAATCCTTTGAGGATCCCAAAAGCCCCTCGGGTCCCCCAAAATCCCTTGAGGATCCCCCCCAAAACACTTTGGGTTCCCCCTGTAGTCCTTGGGATGCCCCAAAGCTGCCTGAAGGTCTCCCCCAAACACCTTTGAGTCCCTCACACCCCCTCGAGGGACCCCAAAATCCCTTGAGGGACCCCCTCAGATCCCCCTAAAACCCCTTGAGGTCCCCAAAAGCCCTTGGGTCTACCCCCCTAAAACCCTTGGGACACCTCACGACCCCTTGAGGACCCCCCAAAAGCTCTGAGAACCCCCAAAAGTCCCTTGGGGTCCCCAAAACCCATCGGGACCAACCAAAACCCCTTCAGGTTCTCTTCAAAACCCCTCAAGTCCCCCCCAAAACCCCTTCAGGTTACCCCCAAAACTCCTCAGTGCCCCTCAAACCCCGTCAGGTTCCCCTCAAAACCCCTCAGTGCCCCCCAAACACCCTCAGGTTCCCCTCAAAACCCCTCAGTGCCCCCAAACCCCTTCATGTTCCCCTCAAAACCCCTCAAGTTCCCCCAAAACCCCTTCAGGCTCCCCTCAAAACCCCTCGTGCCCCCAAACACCCTCAGGTTCCCCTCAAAACCCCTCAGTGCCCCCAAAACCCCTTCAGGTTCCCCTCAAAACCCCTCAGTGCCCCCAAAACGCCTTCAGGCTCCCCTCAAAATCCCTCAGTGCCCCCCAAATCCCTCAAGGTCACCCCAAACCCCTTCAGGTTTCCCCCAAAACCCCTTCAGGTTCCCCTCAAAACCCCTCAGTGCCCCCCAAACCCCTCAAGGTCACCCCAAACCCCTTCAGGTTCCCCCCAAAACCCCTTCAGGTTCCCCCCTAAACCCCTCAGTGCCCCCAAAACCCCTTCAGGTTCACCCCTAAACCCCTCAAGTTCCCCCCAAACCCCTCCAGGTTCCCCTCAAAAACCCCTCAGTGCCCCCAAAACCCCTTCAGGTTCCCCCCAGAACCCCTTCAGGTTCCCCTCAAAATCCCTCAGTGCCCCCCAAACCCCTCAAGGTCACCCCAAACCCCTTCAGGTTCCCCCCAAAACCCCTCAAGTTCCCCCCACACCCCTTCAGGTTCCCCTCAAAACCCCTCAAGTCCCCCCCAAATCCCTTCAGGCTCCCCTCAAAACCCCTCAAGTACCCCCAAACCCCTTCAGGTTCCCCTCAAAACCCCTCAGTGCCCCCAACCCCCTTCAGGCTCCCGTCAAAACCACCCAAAACCCCTTTGGGTTCCCCTCAAAACCCCTCAGTGTCCCCCCAAAACCCCTTCAGGCTCCTCTCAAAACCCCTCAGTGCCCCCAAAACCCCTTCAGGTTCCCCCAAAAACCCCCTCAAGTCCCCCCAAAACGCCTTCAGGTTGTCCTCAAAAGCCCTCAGTGCCCCCAAAACCCCTCCAGGCTCCTCTCAAAACCCCTCAAGCCCCCCCAAACCCCTCAGTGTCACCCAAGCCCTCTGCCCTCCCCCCAAAAAGAACCCCTATGGGGACCCTAAGGGGTTATGGGGCCTCCTGTGGGACCCTAAGGGGTTATGGGTGACTCTGGGGGGACCCTAAGGGGTGTGGGGGACTGAGGTGTTATAAGGGGGACGTCATTGTCCTCCTGGGGTGCTGAGTTGGGGGGGGGGGGTTGAGCTGTACCCCCCCCCACTTTCCCCCCGCCATGATGGTAGTGGATTCTCTGCTGGCTGCTATGGGGTTGTGCTCCGTGCTGTCTACGTGTGTCTCAGGGTGGGGGTGTTAGTTGTTGGGGTGTCAGTTGGGGTGTTGTTCCAACCACCCCACCCCCCCCCCAAACCCCAACTTCCCATCCCCCCCTTTCCTGCCCCAGCGAGAGGCCGGAAGCCCAGCGGTGGCTGCGGTGACGCGGGTGACGTGGGGGCCTCTGACGCTGGGGGGGGGCCCTGGGGTGCAAGAACAGGGTGTGGGTGCTGAAGGGGGGGGGGGGGGGGGTGCTCGTCTCTCCCTTCCCGATGCTGCAGGTGCCCCCTCGCCCCTTCCCCACGCTCTCTTCCTTCCATCCCTCCTTCCTCCTCTGGTCCCTCCCTCCAGCCTCCTCTCCTCCTTCCCTCTCCCGGCCCCCTCCCTCCTTCCTCTCTTCTTCCTCCATCCTTCCTTCCCACTCCTCCTCCTTCCTCCCCTCCTCCTTCCCTTCTCCTTCCGTCCATCCTCTCTCCTTCCCTCCTCTCTCCTTCCCTCCTCTCTCCTTCCTCCCTCCTTCCTTCCTCTCTCCTTCCTCCATCCATCCTTCCTCTCTCCTTCCTCCCTCCTTCTCTCCTCTCTCCTTCCTCCCTCCTTCCATCCTCCATCCTTCCTTCCTCTCTCCTTCCTCCATCCGTCCTTCCTCACTCCTTCCTCCCTCCTTCCCTCCTCTCTCCTTCCTCCCTCCTTCGCTCCTCTCTCCTTCCTTCCTCTCTCCTTCCTCCCTCCTTCCTTCCTCTCTCCTTCCTCCATCCATCCATCCATCCATCCTTCCTCCCTCCTTCCTTCCTCTCTCCTTCCTCTCTCCTTCCTCCCTCCTTCCCTCCTCCCTCCTTCCTCCCTCCTTCCATCCTCTCTCCTTCCTTCATCCATCCTTCCTCTCTCCCTCCCTCTCTTCTTCCTGCCTCCTTTCTTTGTCTTTCCCTCCCTCCTTCCTTCTTCCTCTCCTCATCCTTCCTCCCTCCTTTCCTACCTCTTTTCTTCCCCCATCCTTCCCTTGTCCTTCTTTCCTTTCTTCCTTCCTCCTTCCCTCTCTCCTTCCTACCTCCTTTCTTCCTCCCTCCCTTTCTCCCTCTCTTCTTCCTTCCTCCCTCCTTCCTCCTTCCCTCCCTCCCTCCCTCCTTCTTTTCTCCCTCTCTTCTTCTTCCCTCCTTTCCTACCTCTTTTCTTCCTCCATCCTTCCCTTGTCCTTCATTCCCTTCTTCCTTACTCCTTCCCTCTCTCCTTCCTACCTCCTTTCTTCCTCCCTCTCTCCTTCCTCCTTCCCTCCCTCCTTCCTCCTTCCTTTCTCCCTCTTCTTCCTCCCTCCCCCCTCCCTCCCTCCTCCTTCCATTTCTCCCTCCCTCCTCCCTTCCTTTCTCCCTCCCTCCTTCCTCCTTCCATTTCTCCCTCTCTCCTTCCTCCTTCCCTCCCTCTTTCCTCCTTCTCTTTCTCCATCTCTTCTTCTTTCCTTCCTTCCCTCCTTCCTTCCTCCCTCCCTCCTCCCTCCTTCCTTCCTCCCTCCCTCCCTCCTTCCTCCTTCCATTTCTCCCTCTCTCCTTCCTCCCTCCTTCCTCCCTCCCTCCTTCCTTCTTCCTCCCTCCCTCCTTTCTCCCTCCCTCTCTCCATCTCTTCTCCCTCTCTCCTTCCTCCTTCCCTTTCTCCCTCTTTCCCTCCTCTTTCCTTTCTCCCTCGCTCCTTCCTTCCCCTTCCCTCTCTCCCTCTCTCCCTCCTCTCTCCTTTCTCCCTCCCTCCTTCCTTCCTCCTTCCCTCTCTCCCTCTCTCCCTGTCTCCCTCTCCCCTCCCTCCTCTCCCCTCTCTCCCTTCCTCTCCCTCTACCCCCCTCACTCTGCTCTCCCCGCAGGGCTGTCCCCACCATGGGGCCAAGCGCCGTGACACCACGATGGACGCGGGGCAGCTGCCATCCCTCCACAGCCGGGCAGCTGTAGCCATGGAGCCCACAGCCACCACCACTTCCCCCACGCCCCCCACCACCACAGGGGTGCTGGTGGCGCAGGACGCCATCGTCTTCTCGGGAGCCGGGGACGAGGGGGTGACCCCGGCTGTGCCCTCTGTGGCGCCCACCGTGGCGAACGCCGGCACCGACGTCTTCTGGGCCAGCCTGGTGCAAGCCCAGCTCTGCGTCTGGGAGCTGCAAGGAGCCATCGAGGGCCACCTGGATGATGGGGACCACAACCAGGCACCCCGGGACAGCGGGAGCCGCAGACGTGGCACCACAGCCACCGCACGGAGCGTCGAGGAGAGCATCTCGCACCAGCAACGTGGTCCTGGGTCCGCAGAGGAGAGTATCTCACACCAGCAGCATGGTCCTGGGTCCACAGAGAGTATCTTGCACCAGCAACGTGGTCCTGGGTCCACAGAGAGCATCTTGCACCAGCAACGTGATCCTGGATCCACAGAGGAGAGCGTCTCATACCTTAGGCATGGTCCTGAGTCCACAGAGAGCATCTTATACCAGCAACATGGTCCTGGGGCTGTAGAGGAGAGCATGTCACACCTTTGGTGTTATCCTGGGTCTGCAGAGGAAAGCATCTTGCACCAGCAACATGGTCTTGGGTCCATAGAGAAGAGCATCTCACATCAGCAACATGGTCCTGGGTCAACAGAGAGCATGTCATACCTTTGGTGTTATCCTGGGTCTACAGAGGAGAGCGTCTCACACCAGCAACATGATCCTAGGTCCATAGAGGAGAGCATCTCACACCAGCAACGTGGTCCTGGGTCCGTAGAGGAGAGCGTCTCACACCAACAACATGGTCCTGGGTCCACAGAGAAGAGCATCTCACGTCAGCAACATGGTTCTGGGTCAACAGAGAGCATGTCATACCTTTGGTGTTATCCTGGGTCTACAGAGGAGAGCATCTCACACCAGCAACATGATCCTAGGTCCATAGAGGAGAGCGTCTCACACCAGCAACGTGGTCCTAGGTCCATAGAGGAGAGCGTCTCGCACCAGCAACATGATCCTAGGTCTATAGAGGAGAGCATCTCACACCAGCAACATGATCCTAGGTCCATAGAGGAGAGCATCTCACACCAGCAACGTGGTCCTAGGTCCATAGAGGAGAGCATCTCACACCAGCAACATGATCCTAGGTCCATAGAGGAGAGCATCTCACACCAGCAACGTGGTCCTGCGTCCGTAGAGGAGAGCATCTCACAGCTTCGGTGTTATCCTGGGTCTGTAGAGGAGAGCATCTCACACCAGCAACACGGTCCTGGGTCTACAGAGAGCATCTCACACCTTTGGTGTTGTCCTGGGTCCACAGAGGAGAGCATCTCACACCAGCAACGTGATCCTGCATCTTTAGAGGAGAGTGTCTCACACCAGCAACGTGGTCCTGGTTCCACAGAGGAGAGCATCTCGCACCAACAACATGGTCCTGGGTCCCCAGAGGAGAGCATCTCACACCAGCAACGTGATCCTGCATCCGTAGAGGAGAGCATCTCACACCAGCAATGTGGCCCTGGGTCCGTAGAGGAGAGCATCTCACAGCTTTGGTGTTATCTTACATCTGCAGAGAACATCTCTCACCGGCAACGTGGTCCTGGGTCAACAGAGGAGAGCATCGCGCACCAGCAACGTGATCCTGGATCCACAGAGACCATCTCATACCTTTGGCATGATCCTGAGTCCATAGAGGAGAGCATCTCACACCAGCAACGTGGTCCTGGGTCCACAGAGAGCATCTCACACCAGCAACGTGGTCCTGGGTCCACAGAGAGCATCTCACACCAACAATGTGGTCCTAGGTCTATAGAGGAGAACACCTCGCACCAGCCACATGGTCCTGGGTCCACAGAGGAGAGCATCTCACACCAACAATGTGATCCAGGGTCCACAGAGGAGAGCATTTCACATCAGCAACTTGGTCCTGGGTCCAGAGAGAGCATCTCACAGCTTTGGTGTTATCCTGGGTCTGTAGAGGAGAGCGTCTCGCACCAACAATGTGGTCCTGGGTCCACAGTGGAGAGTGTCTCACACCAAGAATGTGATCCAGGGTCCACAGAGGAGAGCATCTCATACCTTTGGTGTTATCCTGGGTCCACAGAGAGCATCTCACACCAGCAACACGATCCTGCATCTTTAGAGGAGAGCGTCTCACACCAGCAACGTGGTCCTGGGTCCACAGAGAGCGTCTCACAACAACAACGTGTTCCTGGATCCACAGATGAGAACATCTCACACCTTTGGTGTTATCCTGGGTCCACAGAGGAGAGCATCTCACACCAGCAACACGGTCCTGAGTCTGCAGAGGAGAGTATCTCACACCAACAACATGGTCCTGGATCCACAGAGGAAAGCGTCTCACACCAACAATGTGGTCCTGGGTCTGCAGAGGAGAGGATCTTGCCCAAATTTATGCCTCCAGATGGGAGCATCCTGCATGAGCACCTGAGCTGTGGACCCACGTATGAGAGCATCTTCCACACGTCTCCAGGTGGGAGCATCTCAGCCGAGCTGCAGGGCTGTGTGCCTGCTCAGGGGAGCATCTTCCCCAGGTTCACACCCACGGTTGAGAGCATCTTCCATGAGAACATTGGATCCACAAACGAGTCCATCTTCCAGACGTCTACAGGTGGGAGAGTCCTAGATGAGCACGAGCCAGTGGATAGGACCATCTCACCTGCGCATCCGAGGGTTTTGGACCAGCACCAAGGCCACGAATCCACATCCGAGAACATCTCCTGTGCATCTGTGGCTGGTTGCCCCTCACATCACAGCCATGAATCCACATCCAAGAACATCTCCTGTGCATCCGTGGCTGGTCGCCCCTCACACCAAGGCCACGAATCCAAATCCGAGAACATCTCCCGCGCGTCCGTGGCTGGTTGCCCCTCACACCATAGCCACAAATCCACATCCAAGAACATCTCCTGCACGTCTGTGGCTGGTCGCTCCTCACACCACGGCCATGAATCCACATCCGAGAGCATCTCATGTGCATCCGTGGCTGGTAGCCCCTCACACGAGCCTACAGGTGGAAGCATCTCCCCCTTGGATCTGCCTATGGAAGATACTGTCTTGAAGGACCAAGATGGGATCCTATCGCCTAAGTCCATGGATGGAACCATCTCGCAGGAACATGGATCCATGGATAGGAGCATCTCATCCAAGTTCGTGCTCACGGATGGAACCATCTTGCAGGAACATGGATACATGGATGGAACCATCTCGCAGGAACATGGATCCATGGATAGGAGCATCTCATCCAAGTTCGTGCTCACGGATGGAACCATCTCGCAGGAACATGGATCCATGGATGGAACCATCTCGCAGGAACATGGATCCATGGATAGGAGCATCTCATCCAAGTTCGTGCTCACGGATGGAACCATCTCGCAGGAACATGGATCCATGGATAGGAGCATCTCTCCCAAATCCATGTCCTCGGATGAGAACATCTCCCCCTCTTTCATCCTCATGGATGAAGGCATCTTGTCCAGCTCCAAGCCCACGGAGGGACCCCCCTCACCTGACCACCAGGCCCCCAGCGAAGAGGATGATGATGATGATGATGAAGATGCCAATGGCTGCTCCTCCCGTGAGGAAGACGCTGAGGAGGACCTGGAGGATGAGGAGGAGGAGGAGGAACCCCACTTCCACACCAACCCCCTCTTCCAAAGCCAGGGGGTTCCCCGTTACCGGCCCCACGGCATTGTGGGGCTGGGAGGGGACACCTCCCCCACCTGCCCCTCCCTGGCGGCTGGAGGGGACCTCGGTGAGTGTGGAGACCCCCCCAGCCCTGGGGCTTTTCTCGGGGGGGGGCACCAGCACTGATGGGGACCCCTCTCCCCATCTCAATGTGTCTTCTCCACCCCCAGGACCCCTCAAACCCCCCAGCCTGGAGCTCCGACCCACCCCGGATCAGGCCCTTGGATCGGGGCACCCCCCCAGCCCAGAATACGGGGACAGGGACCCCCCTGAACCCCCAACTCGGAAGGGGGGACGCTGGGACCCCCACCCCAGCCTGCAATGGGAACACCAGGATGCCCCTGAGCCCCCCACCCCGGGGGGAAATGACCGGGGACCCCCCAGCCCCCTCACCCCCCCAGATCACCCCCAGACCCACCTCGGACCCCAATTTGAGCCTCTAGGAGGGGGGGTCCAGCCCCCTTCCAGACCCCTGACTCCCCCAGATCACCCCCAGACTCTCCTCAAACCCCAGTTTGAACCTCTAGGAGGGGGGGTCCAGCCCCCTTCCAGCTCCCTGACCACCCCCAAACCCCAATTTCAGCCTCTAGGAGGGGGGGTCCAACCCCCTCCTAGCCCCCTGAGCCCCTTGGATCACCCCCAGACCCCCCTCAAACCCCAATTTCAGCCTCTAGGAGAGGGGGTCCAGCCCCTTCCTAGCCCCCTGAGCCCCCCAGATCACTCCCAGACCCCCCTCAAACCCCAATTTCAGCTTCTAGGAGTGGGGGTCCTATCCACTCCCAGCCCCCTGACCCCCCCCAGGTCCCAACCTCATTCCCTGGGAGGGGGGATCCAGCCCCCACTGACCCCTGCGACTCCCCCAGATCACCCCCAGACCCCCCTCAAACCCCCATCTCATCCCTTGCAAGGACCACCCAACCCCCTGACCCCCCCAGATCCTCCCCAGCCCCCACTCAGACCCCAATTTGAGCCTCTAGGAGTGGGAGTCCAACCCCCTCCTAGCCCCCTGACTCCCCCAGATCCCCCCCTGACCCCCCCCAAACTCCAATTCGAGCCTCTAGAAGGAGTCCAGCCCCCTCCTAGCCCCCTGACCCCCCCAGATCACCCCCAGGGCCCCCCAAAACCCCAATTTGAGCCTCTAGGAGGGAGTGTCCAACCCCCTTCCAGCCCCCTGACCCCCCCAGATCACCCCCTGACCCCCCTCAAACCCCCATCTCATCCCCTGGGAAGACCCCACAGCCCCCTGACCCCCCCGGGTCACCCCCAGACCCCTCCCAAATCCCCATCTAATTCCCTGGGAAGGGGGATCCAGCCCCCTCCCAGCCCCCTGACCCCCCCAGATCTCCCCCAGGGCCCCCCTAAACCCCAATTTGAGCCTCTAGGAGGAGGGGTCCAGCCCCCTCCCAGCCCCCTGACCCCCCCAGATCACCCCCAGACCCCCCTCAAACCCCAATTTGAGCCTCTAGGAGGAGGGGCCCAGCCCCCTCCCAGCCCCCTGACCCCCCCAGATCACCCCCAGACCCCCCTCAAACCCCCATCTCATCCCCTGGGAAGACCCCGCAGCCCCCTGACCCCCCCGGGTCACCCCCAGACCCCCCTCAAACCCCAATTTCAGCCTCTAGGAGAGGGGGTCCAGCCCCCTCCCAGCCCCCTGCCCCCCCCATCCCCCCTCCCATCCCTGCCACCTCGGGGTCCCCTGGGGCTGAGGTTTGCCCGGGGGGGTCCCCTCACGGCCACGTGGCTCCCGGTGTCCCCGGGGGTGGACGTGGCACAGGGCCCCCCCATGTCACCCCTCACCGTGGAGGAGCAGCCCCCCAAGACGGGCGAGGAGCCCCCACCGGAGCCCCCCGACACTGCCCAGGGGTGAGGGACACCCCCCTGCTCCCCCGCCCAGTCCTGTCTGTCCCCCTGCTCTGTCCGTCTGTCCCCCCAAACACTTGCTCATGTCCACCTGACCCCGTCTGTCTGTCCATCTGTCCCCCCTGACCTCCCACCCCAGGCCCCCCCAAAGACCCCCATTTCCCCCCATCCCCTCCCACCCCAGCAGGGCAGAATCAAGGGGGATCCCCCTTAAAAGACCTCCTGACCCCCCCCAAACCCCTCTCTGGTCTGTCTGTCTGTCTGTCCTCCAACCACCCCCAGACCCTTTTCTATGCCCCTCCCAGCCCCCCCAGTCCCCCCAAACCCTTCCATTCCCCCCAACCCCACACAACCCAGCAGGGCAGAATCAAGGGGATTCCCCCTTAAAAGACCTCCTGACCCCCCCCAACCCCTCTCTGGTCGGTCTGTCTGTCCTCCAACCAGCCTCAAACCCTTTTCCATGCTCCCCTAGTCCCCCCTACTTCCCCATTTTCCCCTAATCCCCCCCAAATCCCCATTTCCCTCATTTCTATTTCCCCCATTCCCCCATTTCCCCCTATTTCTCCCCCTCCCCTCCCACCCCCGCAGGACAGAATCAAGGGGACCTCCTACTTAAAACACCTTCTGACCCCCCCAGACCCCTCTCTGGTCTGTCTGTTTGTCCTCCAACCACCCCCAAACCCTTTTCCATGCCCCCCCCAGCCCCCCTTTACCCCCCAATACCCCAAACCCTCCATTCCCCCCACCCCCCCACAACCCAGCAGGACAGAATCAAGGGGGATCCCCTTTAAAAGACCTCCTGACCCCCCCAAACCCCTCTCTGGTCTGTCTGTCTGTCCTCCAACCACCCCCAGACTCTTTCCACGCCCCCCCCAGCCCCTCTTCATCCCCCTGATCCCCCTAAACCCTCCATTCCCCCCAACCCAACAAGACAGAATCAAGGGATCCCACCCCCACCTTAAAAAGACCCCCTGACCCCCCAAACCACTCTCTGGTCTGTCTGTCTGTCCTCCAACCACCCCCAAACCCTTTTCCATGCCCCCCCCAGCCCCCCTTCATCCCCCAACCCCCCCCCCAATCCCCCCAAACCCTTCCATTCCTTCCACCCCCACACAACCCAGCAGGACAGAATCAAGGGGGATTCCCCCCCTTTCAAAGACCTCCTGACCCCCCCAAACCCCTCTCTGATCTGTCTGTCTGTCCTCCAACCACACACAGATCCTTTTCCATGCCCCCCCCCCCCCCCCAACCCCTCTTCATCCCCCTGATCCTCCCAAACCCTCCATTCTCCCCACCCCCCAACCCAACAGGACAGAATCAAGGGACCCCACCCCCCCCTTAAAAAGACCCCCTGACCCCCCCCCCCAAACCCCTCTCTGGTCTGTCCATCACCAAAACCCACCTCCAAACCCTTTTCCATGCCCCTCCCAGCCCCTCTTCATCCCCCTGATCCCCCCAAACCCTCCATTGCTTCCACCCCCACACATACCAGCAGGGCAGAATCAAGGGGACCCCCCCCCACCTTAAAAAGACCCCCCCTTACACCCCCAAACCTCTCTCTGTTCTGTCTGTCTGTCCTCCAACCACCCCCCAAACCCTTTTCCATGCCCCCCCCAGCCCCTCTTCATGTCCCCCGATCCCCCCAAACCCTCCATTCCTTCCAACCCCACACAACCCAGCAGAACAGAATCAAGGGGGATCCCCCTTAAAAGACCTCCTGACCCCCCCAAACCCCTCTCTGGTCTGTCTGTCTGTCTGTCCTCCAACCACCCACAAACCCTTTTCCATGCCCCCCCAGCCCCCACTACTTCCCCGTGTTCCCCCCAATTCCAACCCCCCAAACCCCCATTTCCCCCATTCCCCCCATTTCCCCATTTTCCCCATTCCCCCCATTTCCCCATTCCTCCCATTCCCCCCATTTCCCCCTAATCCCCCCATTCTCCCCATTCTCCCCATTTCCTCCATTTTTCCCATTCTCCCCATTTCCCCCATTCCCCCCATTCTCCCCATTCCCCCATTTCCCCCATTTTCCCCATTTCCCCCATTCCCCCCATTTCCCCATTTTCCCTATTCCCCCCATTTTTCCCATTCTCCCCATTTCCCCCATTCTCCCCATTTCCTCCATTTTTCCCATTCTCCCCATTTCCCCCTATTTCCCCTATTTTCCCCATTCCCCCCATTTCCCCCTTTCTCCTATTTCTCCCATTTTCCCCTAATCCCCCCATTCTCCCCATTTCCTCCATTTTTCCCATTCTCCCCATTTCCCCCATTCTCCCCATTCCCCCCATTCCCCCCATTTCCCCATTTTCCCTATTCCCCCCGTTTTTCCCATTCTCCCCATTCCCCCCATTCTCCCCATTTCCTCCATTTTTCCCATTCTCCCCATTTCCCCCATTCCCCCCATTTTCCCTATTCCCCCCATTTTTCCCATTCTCCCCATTTCCCCCATTCCCCCCATTTCCCCATTTTCCCCATTCCCCCCATTTCCCCCTTTCTCCTATTCCTCCCATTTTCCCCTAATCCCCCCATTTTCCCCTAATCCCCCCATTCTCCCCATTTCCTCCATTTTTCCCATTCTCCCCATTTCCCCCTATTTCCCCAGTTTTCCCCATTCCCCCCATTCTCCCCATTTTCCCCATTCCCCCTATTTCCCCTATTTCCCCCATTTTCCCCATTTCCCCCATTCCCCCCATTTCCCCCTATTTCCCCCCATTTCCCCCCTCCCCCCACAGCAGGACAGAATCAAGGGGGGACCCACCCCCCCCTTCACCCCAATCCCCAAATCCTCCTGCTTCCTCCCCCCCCCCCAATAGCCGCCAGCCCGAGGGGTCCCCCCCGATGCCTAACAATGGGGAGAGCCAACGAGGGGACGCCAAGCGCTTGGCCTCTCGCCTCTTCCACCTCGACGGCTTCAAAAAGTCCCAAGTGGCCACCTTCCTCCGCAAGAAGTAAGGATTTGGGGGACACACACGCTCTCTTTTTGGGGGGGGGTCCTGGGGGTTGGGGACCCCCCCCTTTAAGTCATCTCTCCCCCCTCCCAGCAACGATTTCAGCGCGATGGTGGCTCAGGAATATCTGGATTTCTTCCAATTCGAGGGCCAAACGCTGGACCAGGCGCTCAGGTGGGGCTGGAGGGGGTGTCCCCCTAAAAAAAAAAAAATATTTTTGGGGGGTTATTGTTGGAGCTGGGGGGGTCGGGAGGAGAGATTTGAGGGGGTTTGGGCATGTTGGGGGGGGCCAGGGGGGCAGATTTAGGGAGATGGGGGTGGCTGGGGGGTTGGAGGGGGAAGGTTTGGGGTCAGGAGGGTCATTTTTGGGGGTACTTTGGGGCCTGAGAGTAGATTTGGGGTCCTCAGGGGGTAGATTTGGGGTACCTGGAGGTCAAGAGGGGCAGATTTGGGGCCTGGGGGTGCAGATTTGGGGTGTGGGAGTGGATTTGTTGTCCACAGGGGTCAGGTTTGGGGTTGGGGGGGGGCAGATCGATTGTGTTTTGGGGGGTGTGGGAGTGGATTTGGGGTTTATAGGGGTGAGACTTGGGCTACCTGGGGGTCAGATTCGGGGTCGGGGGGACAGATTTGGGGTGTTTTGGGGGTCTGGGAGTGGATTTGGGGTCCACAGGGGTGAGATTTGGGCTACATGGGGGGCAGATTCAGGGTGTTTTGGGGTCTGGGAGTGCATTTGGGGTCCACAGGTGTGAGATTTGGGGTACCTGGGGGTCAGATTTGGGGTCAGGAGGGTCATTTTGGGGGGTACTTTGGGGTCTGAGAGGAGATTTGGGGGCCACAATGGGCAGATTTGGGGTACCTGGGGGTCAGATTTGGGGTCGGGGGGGTCAGATTTAGGGTGTTTTGGGGGTCTGGGAGTGGATTTGGGGTCCATAGGGGTGAGATTTGGGGTACTTGGGGATCAGGAGGGGCAGATTGGGTGTGTTTTGGGGTCTGGGAGTGCATTTGGGGTCCACAGGGGTGAGATTTGGGGCACTTGGGGGTCAGGAGGGGCAGATTTGGGGTCTGGGGGGGGCAGATTGGGTGTGTTTTGGGGTCTGGGAGTGGATTTGGGGTCCACAGGGGTGAGATTTGGGGTACCCGAGGGTCAGATTTGGGGTCAGGGGGCAGATTGGGTGTGTTTTGGGTCCATAGGGGTGAGATTTGGGGTACCCGAGGGTCAGATTTGGGGTAGTTGGGGGTCAGATTTGGGGTCTGGTGGGGGTCAGATTGTGTGTGTTTTGGGGGTCTGGGAGTGGATTTGGGGTGCACAGGGGGTAGATTTGGGGTACTTGGGGGTCAGATTTGGGGTCGGGGGAGCAGATTTGGGGTGTTTTGGGGTGTGGGAGTGGATTTGGGGTCCACAAGGGACAGATTTGGGGTACCTGGGGGTCAGGAGGGGCAGATTTGGGGTCTAGGGGGGCAGATTGGGGGTGTTTTGAGGGTCTGAGAGTGAATTTGGGGTCCACAGGGGTCAGATTTGGGGTACCCGGGGGTCAGATTTGGGGTCGGGGGAGCAGATTTGGGGTGTTTTGGGGTGTGGGAGTGGATTTGGGGTCCATAGGGGTCAGATTTGGGGTACTTGGGGGTCTGGGAGTGGATTTGGGGTCAGGAGGGTCAGATTTGGGGTGTTTGGGGGTCAGGAGGGGCAGATTTGGGGGGTCGAGGGGGCAGATTTGGGGGGATCCCGGTTTGGGGGCTTCAGGGGGTTCCCAGTTTTTGGGGTTTGTTGGGGTTGGGGTTAGATTTAGGCTCTTCCAATCTCTGATGGGGGAAGCTTTGGGGTCGGGTTGGAGGTTGGGGGTGCAGACAGGATCTGTGGGGTGGGAGGTGCTGCTGGGGTGGGTTTTTTTTTTTTTTTGGGGGGGGTCCCCCCTAAAGGTTTTTGGGGGTTCAGGTCGTTCCTGCAGGCGCTGGTGCTGACGGGGGAGACGCAGGAGCGCGAGCGCATCCTCCACCACTTCTCTCGCCGCTTCCATCGCTGCAACCCCAACGCCTTCCCCTCCCCGGGTCAGCACCCCAAAACCCTCCCGGCACCCCCAAAACCCCCTGAGGAACCCCAAAACCCACCCTGCGCGCCCCCAGAATCCCCTGGGCACTCCCAGAACTACCCCCAGCACTCCCAGAACACCTCAGGTATCCCTAGAACCCCCCGGGGAACCCCAAAACCCACCCTGGGCACCCCCAAAACCCCCTGAGGAACCCCAAAACTCACCCTGGGCACCCCCAGAATCCCCTGGGCACTCCCAGAACTACTCCCAGCACTCCCAGAATCCCCCAGGTATCCCCACAACCCCCCCGAGGAACCCCAAAACCCTCCCAGCACCCCCAAAACCCCCTGAGGAACCCCAAAACCCACCCTGCGCGCCCCCAGAATCCCCTGAGCACTCCCAGAACTACCCCCAGCACTCCCAGAATCCCCCAGGTATCCCCACAACCCCCCCGAGGAACCCCAAAACCCACCCTGGGCACCCCTAGAACCCCCTGAGCACCCCCAGAACCCTCTGGGCACCCCTAGAACCCTCCAAGGAAGCCCCAGAATTCCCCGAGGAACCCCCAAAGCCCACCCTGGGCACCCCTAGAATCCTCCAAAGAAGCCCCAGAACCCCCCAAGGAACCCCCAGAATCCCCCAGGCACCCCCCGAACCTCCCAGGCACCCCCAGAATCCCCCTGGGCACCCCCAGAATCTCCCTAGCACTCCCAGAACCCACCCTGGGCACCCCCAGAACCCCCCCAAGGAACCCCCATAACCCCCCAAGGAACCCCTAGGACCCGCCGAGGAACCCCCAAAGCCCACCCTGGGCACCCCTAGAATCCTCCAAGGAAGCCCCAGAACCCCCCGAGGAACCCCTGGAATCCCCCTGGCACCCCCAGAATCCCCTGGGCACCCCCAGAACCCTCCTGGCAACCCCCAGAATCCCCCTGGCACCCCCAGAATCCCCTGGGCACCCCCAAAACCTCCCAGGCACCCCCAGAACCCCCCAAGGAACCCCCAAAGCCCACCCTTGGCACCCCCAGAACCCCCCAAGGAACCCCCATAGCCCCCCGAGGAACTCCCAGAACCCCCTGAGCACCCCCAGAATCCCCCCAGCACCCCCAGAACCTCCCGAGGAACCCCCAGAACCCCCCGAGCACCCCTAGAATCCCTCATCCAACCCCTTAACCCCCCACCCCCCCTAAGCCTCTCCCCAGTTCCACACAGGGAATCAGGCTTGGGGGCAGATTTGGGGTGTTTGGAGGTTTTGGGGGGTCAGATTTGGGGTGTTTGGGGGCAGATTTGGGGGGTTTGAGGGGTGGATTTGGGGGGTTTGGGGTCAGATTGGGGAGTTTGGGGTCAGATTTGGGGTGTTTGGGGTGAAGTTGGTGTTTTGGGGTTCAGATTTGGGGGGTTTGGGGTCAGAATTTGGGGTGTTTGGGGACGGATTGGGGTCCTGGGGGTGGATTTGGGGTGTTTGGGGTATTTGGGGGTCAGATTTGGGGTGGTTTGGGGTCAGATTGGGGAGTTTGGGGTCAGATTTGGGGCGTTTGGGGTCAGATTTTGGGTGTTTGGGGTCAGATTGGGGAGTTTGGGGTCAGATTTGGGGTGTTTGGGGGTTTGGGGAGGCAGGTTTGGGGTGTTTGGGGTCAGATTGGGGAGTTTGGGGTCAGATTTGGGGTGTTTGGGGGTGGATTTGGGTTTGGAGGGGGGCGGATTTGGGGCGTTTGGGGTCAGATTTGGGGCGTTTAGGGGCTTTGGGAGGCAGGTTTGGGGTATTTGGGGTCAGATTGGGGAGTTTGGGGTCAGATTCGGTGTTTGGGGGGTTGCAGATTTGGGCTGTTTTAGGGCTTGGGGTGATTCGAGGGTAGACTTGGGGGCCCTGGGTGTTCCTTGGGGGGTGCTGGGGGTGGTTCTGGGGGTGCCCAGGGGGGTTCTGGGGACCCGGAGGCCATTTGGGGGTTCCCTGATCCCCCTTTTTCCCTCCTGCAGACGCTGCTCACACCTTGACCTGTGCCCTGATGCTGCTCAACAGCGACCTCCACGGGCAGGTGAGGGGAGTGCAAGGCACCCCCAAACCCTCTTTCCTGACATTTTTGGGGTGCAAAAGCCAAAAGAAGTGGGGGGGGGGTCACCCACCTATTTGGGGGTCACCCGCCCGTTTGGGGGTCACCTGCTTATTTTGGGGTTCCCCCCAGCGCCTCGGGCGCCCCATGACGAGCGCGGAATTCATCACCAACCTGAGCGGGATGATGGACGGAAACGACTTCCCCAGGGAGCAGCTCAAGGTTTGGGGGGGGCAGGAAAAGTGGGGAACCCCCCTGAACCCCACTGTTTCCCCCCCTGAACCCCACGTTCCCCCTGAACCCCACTTTCCTCCTGAACCACACGTTCCCCTAACCCCACTTCCCCCCTGAACCCCACTTCCCCCAACCCACTTTTCCCCCAATCCCACTTTCCCCCTGAACCCCGCTTTCCCCTTAACCCCACTTTTCCCCCTAACCTTTACTTTCCCCCTGAACCCCACTTGTTCCCTGGACCCCACTTTCCCCCTGAACCCCACTTTCCCCCTGAACCCCACTTTCCCCCAACCCCACTTTTACCCTAACCTCACTTTCCCCCTAACCCCACTTTCCCCCCGAACCCGACTTTCCCCCCTAACCCCACTTTCCCCTGAACCCCACTTTCCCTCTAACCCCACTTTTCGCCCAACCCCACTTCCCCCCTGAACCCCACTTTTCCCCTAACCCCACTTTCCCCCAATCTCACTTTTCCCCTGAACCCCCCTTTTTCCCCTAACCCCACTTTTCCCCTAACCCCACTTCCCCCCTGAACCCCACATTCCCCCCTAACCCCACATTTCCCCCCTGAATCCCCTTTACCCCCAAAACCCCACTTCCCCCAACCCCACCTTCCCCCTGAACCCCACTTTCCCCTGAAACCCACTTTCCCTCCCTAACCCCACTCTCCCCCTGAACCCCACTTTCTCCTTGATCCCCACTTTCCCCCAACCCCACTTTCCCCCTGAATTCCACTTTCCCCCTGAACCCCACTTTCCCCCTAACCCCACTTTCCCCCCAACCACACTTTCCCCCTGAACCCTACTTTCCTCCCAAACACCACTTTCCCGTGAACACTTTTCCCCCTGAACCCCACTTTCCTCCTAACCCCACTCTTACCCCAACCCACTTTCCCCCAACCCCATTTTCCCCCAACCCCACTTTCCCCCCAAACCCGACTTTCCCCCCAACCCCACTTTCCCCTGAACCCCACTTTCCCCTAACCCCACTTTCCCCTAACCCCCCACATTCCCCCATAACCCCACTTTCCCCCTGAACCTCACTTCCCCCCTGAACCCCACTTTCCCCCAACCCCACTTTTCCCCCTAACCCCACTTCCCCCCTGTACCCCACTTTCCCCTAACTCCACTTTTCCCATAACCCTATTTTCCCCCCAACTCCACTTTTCTCCCCCTGAACCTCACTTTTCCCCTAACCCAACTTTTCCACCTGAACTCCACTTTCCCCCAACCCCACCTTCCCCCTGAACCCCAGTTTCCCCTAACCCCACTTCCCTCCCTAACCCCACTTTCCCCCTGAACCCCACTTTCCCCCCGACACCACGTTTCCCACTGAACCCCACTTTTCCCTGAAACTCCTTTTTCCCCCAACCCACTTCCCCCCTGAACCCCACTTCCCCCAACCCCACCTTCCCCCTGAACCCCACTTTCCCCCTGAAACCCACTTTCCCTCCCTAACCCCACTCTCCCCCTGAACCCCACTTTCTCCTTGATCCCCACTTTTCCCCAACCCCACTTTCCCCCTGAACCCTACTTTCCCCCTAAAACCCCATTTTCCCCTTGAACCCCACTTTCCCCCTGAACCCCACTTTCCCCCTAACCCCACTTTCCCCCTGAACCCCACTTTCCCCCTAACCCACTTCCCTCCTGAACCCCACTTTCGCCCTAACCCCAGTCTTCCCCCTAACCTCACTTTCTCCTGAATCCCACTTTCTCCCAACCCCATTTTCCCCTTGAACCCCACTTTCCCCCTAACCCCACTTTCCCCCCAACCACACTTTCCCCCTGAACCCTACTTTCCTCCCAAACACCACTTTCCCGTGAACACTTTTCCCCCTGAACCCCACTTTCCTCCTAACCCCACTCTTCCCCCAACCCACTCTTCCCCCAACCCCATTTTCCCCACAACCCCACTTTCCCCCCTAACCCCCCTTTTCCCCCTGAACCCCACTTTCCCCCCTGAACCCCCCTTTCCCCCCTGAACCCCCTTTTTCCCCCCAGGCTCTCTACAGCTCCATCCGCCATGAGAAGCTGGCCTGGGCAGTGTGAGTATCGAGCTTATGGGGTTCAAGACGGAGTTGGGGAGCACTTATCGACGCTGTGACCCTCCCCTAGGGATGAGGAGGAGGAGCAGGAGGAGGAAGAAGGCTCTGGGGGGGCCGGTTGGACCCCCCTGGGCCCCAAGAAGCTGGAGGGTTCGGGGGGGCCGGGGACCCCCACTTACCGCCGCGGCTACCTGGCCAGGAAGGTGCTGGCCGAGGCCGAAGGCAAAAAGGGTGAGGAGGGAGATAGGGGACACTTGGGGGGCTGGGGGGGGGGGGAGGGGGGAATCGGTGTGTTTGGGGTAGATTTCTGGTGTTTGGGGAGGGATTTGGGGTGTTCGGGGGTATGTAGGGATGGATTTGGAGTGTTTTAAGGTGGATTTGGGGTGTTTGGGGTGGATCTGGGGTGTTTTGAGGTGGATTTAGGGTATATTGGGATAGATTTGGGGTGTTTAGGGTGGATTTGTGGCATTTGGGGGAGATTTGGGGTGTTTGGGGGGAACTTGGAGTTATCTGGGGGAGACTTGGGGGGCTTTGGGGTGTATTTGGGGTGTTTTCAGGTGGATTTGTGGCATTTGGGGGGTGACTTGGGGTCTTTGGGGTGTATTTGGGGTGTTTTGGGGTGGATTTGGCGTATGTTGGGGTGGATTTGGGGGCGCCTTGGGGTGGATTTGGGGTATTTTGGGGTGGATTGTGGATGTTTTGGGATGGGTTTGGGGTAATTTGGGGTGGATTCGGGATTTTCCGAGATGGATTTGAGGTGTTTGGGGTGGATTTGGGGAATTTAGGGTGGATTTGTGGTATTTTAGAGAGGACCTGGGGTGTTTTGGGGCAGATTTGGGGTATATCAGGGCATTTGGGGTGGATTTGTGGGGTTTTGGGGTGGATTTGAGGTGTTTGAGATGGATCTGGGGTGTTTTCAGGTGGATTTGTGGCATTTGGGGGGTGATACGGGGTCTTTGGGGTGGATTTGGGGTCTTTGGGGTGGATCTGGGGTATATTGGGGGGATTTGAGGAGCTTTGGGGTGGATTTGGGGTATTTTGAGGTGGATTTGGGGTGTTTTGGGATGGATTTGGGGTATTTTGAGGTGGATGTAGGGTGTTTGGGGTGGTTTGGGGGTTTTTTGAGATGGATTTGGGGTGTTAGGGGTGGATTTGAGGAATTTTGGGTGGATTTGTGGTATTTGAGGGTGGATTTGGGGTGTTTTGAGGGGGATTTGGGGTATGTTGGGGGGATTTAGGGTGGCTGGGGTGGTTTTGGGGGGCTGTGGGTTGGATTTGTGGCATTTGGAGGGGATTTGGGGTTTTTGGGGTAGATTTGGGGTGTTTGGGGGTAGGTTTGGTGTATATCAGGGCATTTGGGGTGGATTTGTGATATTTTGGGGTGGATTTGGGGCGTTTGAGGTGGATTTAGGGTGGATTTGGAGTATATTGGGATGGATTTGTGGGATTTGGGGTGGATTTGGGGTGGTTCGGGTTGGATTTGTGGCATTTTGTGGTGTATTATGGGTGTTTAGGGGTGGATTTAGGGTATATTGGGGTGGATTTGTGGTACTTAGGAGTGGGTTTGGGGTGTTTTGGGGTGGATTTGGGATATTTTGGGATGGATTTGGGGTGTTTGGGGTGGATTTGTGGTGGTTTGGGTTGGATTTGTGGTATTTTGGGGTGAATTTGGGATGTTTTGGGGTGGATTTGGGGGTCTTTGTGGTGGATTTGGGGTGTTTTGGGGTGGATTTGGGATATATTGGGATGGATTTGGGGTATATTGGAGTATATTAGGGTGGCTTTTGAGTATATTGGGATGGATTTGGGGTGTTTGGGGTGGTTTGGGTTGGATTTGTGGCATTTGGGGGTGAATTTGGGACGTTTAGGGGTGGATTTGGGGGTCTTTGTGGTGGATTTGGGGTGTTTTGGGGTGGATTTGGGATATATTGGGATGGATTTGGGGTATATTGGGATGGATTTGGGGTGTTTAGGTTGGATTTGTGGCATTTTGGGGTGGATTTGGGGTGTTTTGAGGTGGATTTTGGGGGCTCTGGGAGGCTTTGGGGTGTTTGGGGTGGATTTGGGATATACTGGGATGGATTTGGGGTATGTTGGGATTGATTTGTTATATGTTGGGATGGCTTTGGGGTATGTTGGGATGGATTTGGGGTGTTTTGGGATGGACTAGGGGTGTTTTGGAGTGGATTTGGGATGTTTTGGGATGGACTAGGGGTGTTTTGGAGTGGATTTGGGATGTTTTGGGGTGGATTTGGGGTATGTTGGGATGGATTTGGGGTATATCGGGATGGATTTGGGATATGTTGGGATGGATTTGGGGTACTTTTGGGTTGGATTCTGGTGGCTTCCCAGCTTCGGGGTCCAACCCTGCTCCCCCCATAACGTCTCCCCCTGCAGCTCCGTGGGGCCGACGGGGCTGGAAGGCCTTCCAGGCGGTTCTGAGGGGGACGCTCCTCTTCTTCCTCAAGCCCGGGGGGCACAGGGGGGGAGCCCCTCGGCGTCGGCCCTCGGAGCCGAGCCTGGGGGGACCCTTCCCGGCCCCCCAGGAGGAGGAAGACGGAGGCTCCGAGGAGCCCTTGGGGATCCATCACGCTCTGGCCGAGAGAGCCAGCAAGTACACCAAGAGACCCAACGTCTTCCGCCTGCAGACGGCCGACGGCAGAGTCTGCCTCTGCCAAGCCCCGTGAGTCACCCCCTCAGCCCAAAACGGGGACACGGGAATGTCCACAAGGATTGCCGAGGGTGGCCGAGAGAGCTGAGGGGTTTGGCCTGGAGAGAGGAGGCTGAGGGGAGACCTCAGTACTCTTTCCCTGAGAGGAGGTTGTGGAGAGGAGGGAGTTGGGCTCTTCTCCCAAGGGACAGGGGACAGGACTGTCACCTCTGGCCTGGCCAGGCACACACTCTCCTGGGTAGAAAACTGGTTGGCTGGAGGGCCCAGGGAGTGGTGGGAAATGGAGTTAAGTCCAGCTGGAGGCCAGTGACAAGTGGGGCTCCCCAGGGCTCAGTGCTGGGTCCAGCCCTGTTCAATGTCTTCATCAATGACCTGGATGAAGGCATCGAGTGCTCCCTGAGCGAGTTTGGGGATGACACTGAGCTGGGTGGAAGCTGCATCTGCTGGAGGGTCAGGAGGCTCCAAAGGGATCTGAACAGGTTAGATCCATGGGCTGAGACCAACGGGATGAGGGTTAATGAGGCCAAATGGCGGATCCTGCTCTTGGGGCACAACAACCCTGAGCAGCTCCAGACTAGGAGAAGTCTGGCTGGAAAGTGCCTGGAGGAGAAGGCCCTGGGGGTGTTGGTTGAAGAGGAGCCAGCAGGGGCCCAGGGGGCCAAGAAGGCCAAGGGCATCTTGGCTTGGATCAGACACGGTGTGGCCAGCAGGGCCAGGGAGGTTCTTCTCCCTCTGGACTCGGCACTGGGGAGATCGAACCTCGAATCCTGGGGTCAGTTCTGGGCCCTCAGCACAAGAAGGATGTTGAGGCTCTGGAGAGAGTCCAGAGAAGAGCAACAAAGCTGGGGAAGGGGCTGGAGATCAGGCCTTATGAGGAACGGCTGAGAGAGCTGGGGGTGTTTATCCTGGAGAAGAGGAGGCTGAGGGGAGACCTCATTGCTCTCTGCGACTCCCTGAGAGGAGGTTGTAGAGAGGAGGGAGCTGGGCTCTTCTCCCAAGGGACAGGACGAGAGGGAATGACCTCAAGCTCCACCAGGGGAGGCTCAGGGGTGGTTTGAGGGGGGAGGTTGGGGTATTTAGGGGTGGATTTGGAGTATATCAGGTTGGATTTGTGATGTTTTGGGTGGATTGGGGGAGCTTCGGGCTGGATTTGTGATGTTTTGGACTGGATTTGGGGGCTTTTTGTGTGGATTTGCGGTATTTAGGGTGGGTTTGGGGTGTTTAGGGGTTGGGGTGCGGTGTTTTGGGGCAGATCTGGGGTGTTTTGAGGTGGATTTGGGGTTTTTTTGGGGTGGATTTGTGGTATTTTGAGGTGGATTTGGCACATTTAGGGCTGGATATCTGGTGTTTGGGGTGGATTTGGGGTATATTTGGATGGATTTGTGGTATTTAGGGTGGACTGGGGGTGTTTGGGGTACTTTGGAGGATTTCGGATGGATTTGGGATATATTGGGATGGATTTGTGGCATTTTGAGGTGGATGTGGAGTATGTCGAGGTGGATTTGGGGTCTTTGGGATGGATTTGGGATGTTTTGGGATGGATTTGGGGTGTTTTGGGGTGGATTTGGGGTATTTTGGGGCATTTAGGATGGATTTGGGGTGTTTTGGGGTAGATTTGGAGTGCATTGGGATGGATTTGTGGCATTTTTGAGGTGGATTTGGGGTGTTTAGGATGGATTTGGGGTATTTTGTGGCATTTAGGATGATTTGTGGTGTTTTGAGGTGGATTCTGAGTATATTGGGATGGGTTTGGGGGGCTTTGGGGTGGATTTGGGATGTTTTGGGATGGATTTGGGGGCTTTTTTTGTAAATTTGTAGCATTTTGGGGTGGATTTGGGTGTTTTGGGGTGGATTTGGGGTGGATTTGGGGTATTTTGAGGTGGATTTGTGGCATATTGGGATGGATTTGGGGTGTTCTGAGGTGGATTTGGGGTATTTAGGATGATTTGTGGTATTTTGAGGGGGATTTGGAGTATATTGAGGTGGATTTGGGGGCTTTGGGATGGATTTGGGATGTTTTGGGATGGATTAGGGGTATTTGGGGGTATTTAGGATGGGTTTGGTTTTTTTGGGGGTTGGATTTGGGGTATTTAGGGATGGATTTGGAGTATTTAGGGATGGATTTGGAGCACATTGGGATGGATTTGGAGCACATTGGGATGGATTTGGGGTGGATCTGGGATGTTTTGGGATGGATTCGGGGTATTTTTGAGGTGGACTTGGGATGTTGTGAGGTGGATTTGGGGTAATTCGGGGTGGATTTGGGGCGTTTGGGAGGTGGTTTGACCCCAAAGAGGGGGGACGAGGAGACGTCCCCGAGGCTTGAGGGCGTCACCTCCTCCTCCTCCTCCTCCACCGTCGCCAGGACCTCGGAGGAGATGTTCTCCTGGATCTCTCGCCTCAACCTGGTGGCCGCTCTCTTCTCCTCTCCGGCCTTCCCTGCCGCCGTCGGCTCCCAGCGCCGCTTCGTCCGCCCCGTCCTCCCCACAGCCCCCAGCCGCAGCTCCCCGGTCAGCAACAACCCCCCCCACCCAGCACCCCAAATCCCCCCTGGGCCTCTCCAACCACCCGGAATCTGACATCCCCTCAAATCCCCCCTGGGCCTCTCCAACCACCCCTGAATCTGACCCCCCCCCACCCCAGCAGGCTCAGTAGGCCCCAAACCGCCCCCAAATCGCTCCTGCGGGACCCCAAGCTCCTCCTAGAGCCTCCCAAACCACCTGAAATCTGAGCTAATAACACCTCAAATCTCCCCTCCGGACCCCAAAAATACCCCAAGTGCTTCTTCCTAGAGCTCCCACAGCACCCCTCAAACGTGACTCCCCCAGATTTGGGGGTGATGGAGAGGCTGGGAGGGGATTCGGGTGTCATGGAGGGGTTGGGAGTGGGATTTGGGGGTCATTGATGGGTTGGGAGGGGATTTGGGGGTCACGGAGGGGTTGGGAGGGGGATTTGGGGGGGTCAGGGAGGGGTTGGGAGATGAATATGGGGGTCCTGGGGGGGGATTTGGGGGTCACGGAGGGGTTGGGAGGGGGATTTGGGGGTCAGGGAGGGGTTGGGAGATGAATATGGGGGGGTTCTGGGTAGGTTTAGAGGTCACGGAGGGGCTGGGAGGGGGATTTGGGGGTCACGGAGGGGCTGAGAGGGGGATTTGGGGGTCATTGATTGGCTGGGAGGGGGATTTGGGGGTTATTGATGGGTTAGGAGGGAGATTTGGGGCTCCCAGAGGGGCTGGGAGATGAATTTGGGGGTTCTGAGTGGGTTTAGGGGGTCATGGAGGGGCTTGGAAGGGAATTTGGGGGTCATGGAGGGGCTGGGAGGGGGATTTGGGGGTCATTGATGGGTTGGGAGGGGATTTGGGGGTCATGGAGGGGCTGGGAGGGGGATTTGGGGGTCATTGATGGGTTGGGAGGGGATTTGGGGGTCATGAAGGGGCTGGGAAGGGGATTTG
>JAUMJK010002824.1:0-24223 GCA_033558105.1 Coccyzus lansbergi
AGGGCACTAGGACCCAGTGGAGACCCCATAGAGGAAAGAGGGAGAAAGGCTTTAGGACCCAGCGGAGACCCCATAGAGGAAAGAGGGGGAAAGGCTCTAGGACCCAGCGGAGACCCCATAGGAAAGAATGGGGGACTCGGGCACTAGGACCTAGCAGAGACCCCATAGGAAAGAAGGGGGGGGGGGTTGTGGGCAGTAGGACCCAGCGGAGACTCCATAGAGGAAAGAGGGGAGAGGGCGCTAGGACCCAGCGGAGACTCCATAGGAAAGAATGGGGGACGCGGGCACTAAGACCCAGTGGAGACCCCATAGGAAAGAGTGGGGCTCTAGGACCTACAGAGAACCCATAGAGGAAAGAGTGGGGCGGGCGCTAGGACCCAGCGGAGACCTCATAGAGGAAAGAAGGGGAAACGCGCTAGGACCCAGCGGAGACCCCATAGGAAAGAATGGGGGTTGGGGCGTGGGCTCTAGGACCCAGCGGAGACCCCATAGGAAAGAGTTGGAGGGAGGGTACTAGGACCCAGTGGAGATCCCATAGAGGAAAGAGGGAGAAAGGCTTTAGGACCCAGCGGAGACCCCATGGCGGAAAGAGGGGGAAAGGCACTAGGACCCAGCGGAGACCTCATAGGAAAGAGTGGGGCTCTGGGACCCAACAGAGAACCCATAGAGGAAAGAATGGGGAGGGCACTAGGACCCAGCGGAGACCTCATAGGAAAGAGTTGGGGGAAGGCACTAGGACCCAGAGGAGACTCCATAGGAAAGAGTTGGGGGGAGGCACTAGGACCTAGCGGAGACCCTATGGACTTGGGGAAGAGCACTAGGACCCAACGGAGACCCTATGGGAAAGAATTGGGGGGAGGCACTAGGACCCAGCAGAGACCCTATGGAAGGGCACTAGGACTCTATGGGAATGAGGAGGGGGCACTAGGACCCAGCGGAGTCCCTGTGGGCATGGGGAAGGGCACTAGGACCCAACGGAGACCCCATAGGAAAGAGTGGGGCTCTAGGACCCAGCAGAGACCCCATAGGAAAGCGAGGGGAGGCTCTAGGACCCAGCGCAGACAGTATAGAAGCCTTTATCACCCGGAAGAGCTTCTCTAGAAATGGGGAAGGGGGCACTAGGACCCAGCAGAGACCCCATAGGAAAGCGAGGGTGACTCTAGGACCCAGGGGAGCCCCTAGTGCATGGAAGAGCCTCTATAGGAGTAGGGGGAGAGACTTTAGGACCCAGCGGAGCCCCCCCCATCCTCCCCAACCCGGTCCCTATAGATCTTTTCCCCCACAAAATGGTCGGTCGAGGCCTTCGGGCACGTCCTGTTTATTGGGGTCATTAAGGGCGTTAATGGGGGGGAAGGGGGGGCAATAAATAACAGAGGGGGCGGGGCCAAGGGAGGGGGCGGGGCTGTAGGGGGATGGACCCAGGGGAGCCTCTCTAGGACCCAGGAGAGTCCCTATAGGAGTCAGAGGAGGGACTCTAGGACCCAGGAGAGTCCATACAGGAGTCAGAGGAGGGGACTCTAGGACCCAGGAGAGTCCCTATAGGAACCAGGGGAGGGGCTCTAGGACCCAGGGGAGCCCCTATAGGAATGGGGAGGGGGAAGGCTGTAGGGCGGGGCCAAGGGGAGGTGGGCGGGGCTATAGGAGGTGGACCCAGGGGGAGCCTCTCTAGGACCCAGGAGAGAGTCCCTCTAGGAGTCAGAGGAGGGACTTTAGGACCCAGGGGAGAGTCCCTCTAGGAGTCAGAGGAGGGACTTTAGGACCCAGGGGAGAGTCCCTCTAGGAGTCAGAGGAGGGACTTTAGGACCCAGGGGAGAGTCCCTCTAGGAGTCAGAGGAGGGACTTTAGGACCCAGGGGAGAGTCCCTCTAGGAGTCAGAGGAGGGACTTTAGGACCCAGGGGAGAGTCCCTCTAGGAGTCAGAGGAGGGACTTTAGGACCCAGGGGAGCCCCTATAGGAACAGGGAGGGGGGGTGGGCGTGGCCACAGGGTCAACTGGCTTGGCTAAGGGGGTAGGGGCGTGACCACAGCGACACCACGTGGACAGTGGGCGTGGCCTCGGGGCAGGGACAGGGCCACAGGGGCCATAGGCAATGGCGGTGGGCGTGGCTAGGGGGCGGTGGGCGTGGCCACTGTGGCAATACGCAAGGCTATGGGGTAGGGGGCGTGGCCTAGAGGCGGTAGGCGTGGCCTGGATGCAAGGGATGGGGCTAAGGGGGGTGGTGGGCGTGGCTACAGCTGCAATAGGTGGATGGGGCAGGACTGTGGGGCAGTGGGCGTGGCCACGTAGGCACTAGTCACGTGAGTCTGGTGGCTGTGGGGGCGTGGCCTCGGCCATGGGGGCGGGGCTATGAGCGTGTAGGCGTGGCCTGGAGGCAGTGGGCGTGGCCACCGTGGCAATAGGCGATGCTGCTGGGTGTGGGCGTGGCCATAGGGTGAGATGTGTGGGTAGAGGTCGGTGGGCGTGTCCTCGAGGCTCGGGGGGGGCGTGTCCAGGCCGGTGATTGACAGGTGGGTCGTAGGTGGGGGGGGACACACACATCACTTGCCCCGGATCTCGGCGTATTCGGGGGGCTCGGGGGGGCCCTTGGGGGCCGGGGGGGGCGGGGCCGGAGAGGGGGGCCCCGCCGGCCCCTCCCCCAGCGCCCAGCGCCTCAGCGCCGCCCGCAGGCCCCGACCCTGCCGGGACAGACCAGTTAAACCAGTGCCCCCCCCAGTGTCCCCCAGTACTTCCCAGTGCCCCTCAGTGCCCCCCCACTGCCTTCCCAGTACCTCCCAGTGCTTCCCAGTGCTTCCCAGTCCCCCCTCGGTGCTTCTCCAGTGCCTCCCAGTGCCCCCTCAGTGCCTTCCCAGTACCACGGTGCTTCCCAGTCAGCTCCCAGTGCTCCCCAGTACCTCCCAGTGCCCCCACAGTGCTCCCCAGTCTCCCCCATTTCCTCCCAATCCTCTCCCACTCTCCTCCCAGTCCCTCCTAGTCTCTCCCAGTCCCTTCCCAGTGTCTCCCAGTCTACTCCCACTTTCCCCCCCAGTGCCTCCCAATCCCCTCCCAGTGCCCCCAGTGACCCCCAGTCTCCCCCATTCCTTCCCAATCCTCTCCCACTCTCCTCCCAGTCCCTCTCTGCCCACTCCCACTCTCCCCCCAGTGCCTCCCACTCCCCTCCCAGCCCCTCCCAGTCCCTCCCAGTCCCACCTGCAGGGGGTTCCCCTCGGGGTCCCCACTGGGGGCTGGTGGCACTGGGGTCACCTCGGGGCTTCCCGGCGTCGCCTTCCTGTGTGTGGGGGGAGGGGACACCAGGGTGTGACCTTTGACCCCTCCTCTGACCCCCCTCCAGATGACCTTTGACCCCACCCAGGCCCCGACCCCTCCCCCCCTGCACCCCAATACCCCCTATAGGACCCCATTAACCTCTATAGGACTCCATTAGCCCCTATGGGACCCATTAACCTCTATACGACCCCATTAACCTCTATAGGACCCCATTAAGTTCTATAGGATCCCATTAGCCCCTATAGGACCCCATAAACCTCTATAGGACTCCATTAGCCCCTATGGGACCCATTAACTTCTATAGGACCCCATTAACCTCTATAGGAACACAATAACCTCTATAGGAGCCCATTAACCTCTGTAGGATCTCATTAGCCCCTATAGGACCCCATTGACCTCTATAGGACCCCATTAGCCCCTATAGGACCCATTAACCTCTATAGGACCCCATTAACCTCTATAGGAGCCCATTAGCTCCTATAGGACTCCATTAACCTCTATAGGATCCCATCAGCCCTTATGGGACCCATTAACCTCTACAGGACCCATTAAGCTCTATAGGAGCCCATTAGCTCCTATAGGACCCCATTAACCTCTATAGGATCCCATTAACCTCTATAGGATCCCATTAGCCCCTATAGGACCCCATTAACCTCTATAGGACCCATTAACCTCTATAGGATCCCATTAGCCCGTATAGGACCCCATTGACCTCTATAGGACCCCATTAACCTCTATAGGACCCATTAACCTCTATAGGACCCCATTAACCCCTATAGGACCCATTAACCTCTATAGGACCCCATTAGCGTCTATAGGACCCCATTAGCCCCTATAGGACCCCATTAACCTCTATAGGACTCCATTAACCCCTATGTAATTCACAAGGGGGCGTGGCTTGTCTCAAACGGGGCGTGGCTTATCCCTACTTGGCTTCTATGTGCTCCCCCTCCCCATGGGGTCCCCCCTCCCTCCTCCCAAGGGGCGGGGCTTCCACAAGGGGGCGTGGCCTATGGGGGGGTCACAAGGCCTCGTGGGGGCGTGGCTTATCAACAAGGGGGCGTGGCCTATCCCTGCTTGACTTGGATGCATCTCCCCCCTCCCCATGGGTTCTACCCCTCCCCATGGGGCCTGAGGGGGGTTTCTCCTCGAGGGGGGGCGGGGTTTGGAGAGAAAGGGGGCGTGGCCTCCTCCCCGAGTGGGCGGGGCCAGGTCTCTCACTTGCGGCGGCTCTGGCTGAGGTAGCAGACGAGGGCGATGACGACGGCGAAGGCCACGACGGCCCCGACCGGACCCACCTTGGCCCACACTAAACCCCCTGTGGGGGAGGGGAAAAACCCCAGAGTCACATGGGTGGGGGCAGTTAAGCCCCTCCCCCCTCTGCAGGGGGGCGATTAACCCCGCCCCACCCTTCCCTTGGGTGACATGAGGTGACAGGGAGTGACATGGGGTGACAGCAGGATGAGTGACAGGTGGTTCTGAATGGGATTTGGGATCAATGGAGCGTGGGAAAAACCAGGCCAGGAATTCCCACGTCCCATTGATGACCCTGTGGGTGACTCCAGGTGAGTCCAGTTGACATGAGGTGACATGAGGTGACACCAGGATGAGTGACATGTGGTTCTGAATGGGATTTGGGATCAATGGAGCGTGGGAAAACCCAGGACAGGAATTCCCACGCCCCACAGATGACCCTGTGGGTGACTCCAGGTGAGTCCAGTTGACATGAGGTGACATGAGGTGACATGAGGTGACACCAGGATGAGTGACATGTGGTTTTGAATGGGATTTAGGATCAATGGAGCGTGGGAAAACCCAGGCCAGGAATTCCCACGCCCCATTAATGACCCTGTGAGTGACTCCAGGTGAGTCCAGTTGACATGAGGTGACATGGGGTGACATGAGGTGACATGAGGTGACAGCAGGATGAGTGACAGGTGGTTCTGAATGGGATTTGGGATCAATGGAGCGTGGGAAAACCCAGGCCAGGAATTCCCACGCCCCACAGATGACCCTGTGGGTGACTCCAGGTGAGTCCAGTTGACATGAGGTGACAGGAGGTGACACCAGGATGAGTGACAGGTGGTTCTGAATGGGATTTGGGATCAATGGAGCGTGGGAAAATTCCCACGCCCCACAGATGACCCTGTGGGTGACTCCAGGTGAGTCCAGTTGACATGGGGTGACATGAGGTGACAGGAGGTGACACCAGGATGAGTGACATGTGGTTCTGAATGGGATTTGGGATCAATGGAGCGTGGGAAAACCCAGGCCAGGAATTCCCACGCCCCATTGATGACCCTGTGGGTGACTCCAGGTGAGTCCAGTTGACATGAGGTGACACCAGGATGAGTGACAGGTGGTTCTGAATGGGATTTGGGATCAATGGAGCGTGGGAAAAACCCAGGCCAGGAATTCCCACGCCCCATTGATGACCCTGTGGGTGACTCCAGGTGAGTCCAGTTGACATGAGGTGACATGGGGTGACACGAGGTGACCCCGGGTGACCCCCTCACCGGGATGCTGGAAGCGGAGCTGCTGTCGGGCGCTGCCGTGGGGGTTGCGTGCGGCGCAGAGGACGGCGAGGCGGGGGTCGAGGGTCCCTCGGAGGGCGAGGACGGCGGTGACGGTCACCCCCCCCCCCACGGCCGGGGCCGTCCCCGGGGAGGTGACCGTCAGGTCGCGGTGGCCCTCGGCCACGGTGAGGTTGCGGGAGGGCAGCTCGAAGCTGAGGGAGGGCTCCGGGAGGGCCGAGGCCGAGCAGACGCAGCGAGCGCCGCCGTCACCCCCCGGGGTGCAGCCCGAGTCCGGCAGCAGGATCGGGGGGTCTGGGGTGAGGGACACCCCGAAAATCAATAGCTCCATATAGCACCCCAGGAACCCCTATGGGACCCATTAATCTCTATAGGACCCCATTGACCTCTATAGGATCCCATTACCCACTATGGGACCCCATTAGCCTCTATAGGATCCCATTAACCCCTATAGGACCCATTAACCTCTATAGGACCCCTTAGCCCCTATAGGACTCCATTAACCTCTATAGGACCCCATTAACCTCTATAGGACCCCATTAACCTCTATAGGACCCCATTAGCGTCTATAGGACCCCATTAGCCCCTATAGGACTCCATTAACCTCTATAGGATCCCATTAGTCTCTATAGGACCCCATTAACCTCTATAGGACCCCATTAGCCCCTATGGGACTCCATTAACCTCTATAGGACCCATTAACCTCTATAGGATCCCATTAGCCCCTGTAGGACCCCATTAACCTCTATAGGATCCCATTAACCTCTATAGGACCTCATTAACCTCTATAGGATCCCATTAGCCTCTATAGGATCCCATTAGCCTCTATAGGACCCCATTAACCTCTATAGGACTCCATTAACCTCTATAGGACCCCATTAACCTCTATAGGACCCCATTAGCCACTATAGGACTCCATTAACCTCTATAGGACTCCATTAACCTCTATAGGATCCCATTAAACTCTATAGGACCCAGTTAACCTCTATAGGATCCCATTACCCTCTATGGGACCCCATTAACCTCTATAGGACCCCATTAACCTCTATAGGACCCCATTAGCCACTATAGGACTCCATTAACCTCTATAGGACCCATTAACCTCTATAGGATCCCATTAGCCTCTATAGGACCACATTAACCTCTATGGGATCCCATTACCCTCTATGGGACCCCATTAGCCTCTATAGGATCCCATTAACCTCTATAGGATCCCATTAACCTCTATAAGACCCCATTAGCCCCTATGGGACTCCATTAACCTCTATAGGACCCCATTAACCTCTATAGGACCCATTAACCCCTATAGGACCCCATTAACCTCTATAGGACCCCATTAACCCCTATAGGACCCCATTAACCTCTATAGGACCCCATTAACCTCTATAGGATCCCATTACCCTCTATGAGACCTCCTTAGCCCCTATAGGATCCCATTAACCTCTATAGGATCCCATTAGACTCAATAGGACCCCATTAACCTCTATAGGATCCCATTAACCCCTATAGGAGCCCATTAACCTCTATAGGATCCCATTAGCCCCTATAGGACCACATTAACCTCTATAGGACCCCATTAACCTCTATAAGAACCCATTAGCCTCTATAGGACCCCATTAACCTCTATAGGACTCCATTAACCTCTATAGGATCCCATTAGCCTCTATAGGACCACATTAACCCCTATAGGAGCCCATTAACCTCTATAGGATCCCATTAGCCCCTATAGGACCACATTAACCTCTATAGGACCCCATTAACCTCTATAAGAACCCATTAACCTCTATAGGACTTCATTAGAGTCTATAGGACCCCATTAACCTCTATAAGATTCCATTAGACCCATAGGACCCCATTAACCTCTATAGGACCCCATTAGCCACTATAGAACTCCATTAACCTCTATAGGATCCCATTAACCTCTATAGGATCCCATTAACCTCTATAGGACCCCATTAGCCCCTATGGGACTCCATTAACCTCTATAGGACCCATTAACCTCTATAGGATCCCATTAGCCTCTATGGGACCCCATTAGCCTCTATAGGACCCCATTAACCTCTATAGGACTCCATTAACCTCTATAGGATCCCATTAACCTCTATAGGACCCAATTAACCTCTATAGGATCCCATTACCCTCTATAGGACCCCATTAACCTCTATAGGACCCCATTAGCCACTATAGGACTCCATTAACCTCTATAGGACCCATTAACCTCTATAGGATCCCATTAGCCTCTATAGGACCACATTAACCTCTATGGGATCCCATTACCCTCTATGGGACCCCATTAGCCCCTATGGGACTCCATTAACCTCTATAGGACCCATTAACCTCTATAGGATCCCATTAACCCCTATAGGACCCCATTAGCCCCTATGGGACTCCATTAACCTGTATAGGACCCATTAACCCCTATAGGATCCCATTAGCCCCTATAGGACCCCATTAACCTCTATAGGACCCCAATAACTCCCCCCTAGTGACCTCATGAACCCCTTGGGGACCCCAAAACCTGCCCTTAGGGCCCTTGTTAGCCCCTTCGGGACCTCATTAACCCCTTCAGGGACCACACTAACCCCTTAAAGGGCCTCATTAACCCCTTAAAGGGCCTCATTAACCCCTTCAGGGACCCCGTTAACCCCTTCAGGGACCCCATTAAGCCCTTAGGGGCCTCATTAACTACTTAGGGACCACAGTCCTCCCTCTTAAGGGACCCCATTAACCCCTTAAGGGATAACATTAACCCCCTTAGAGACCTTATTAACACTTTAGGGACCACAGTCCTCCCCCTTAGGGACCTCATAAACCCCTTAAGTAACCCCATTAACCCCTTCAGGGGCCTCATTAACCCCTTCAGAGACCCCATTAACCCCTTCAGGGGCCTCATTAACCCCTCCAGGGACCCCAATAACCCCTTAGTGGCCTCATTAACCCTTCAGGGACCACATTCCGCCCCCTTAAGGGACCCCATCAACCCCTTCAGGGACCTCATTAACCCCTTCAGAGACCCCATTAACCCCTTCAAGGACGTCATTAACCCCTTCAGAGACCCCATTAACCCCTTCAGGGACCTCATTAACCCCTTCAGGGACCTCATTAACCCCTTAAAGGACCTCATTAACCCCTTCAGGGACCACATTGACCCCTTTCAGAGACCCCATTAACCCCTTCGGGGACCTCATTAACCCCTTAAAGGGCCTCATTAACCCCTTCAGGGACCACATGGACCCCTTTCAGAGACCCCCATTAACCCCTTCGGGGGACCTTGTCGACCCACTTCAAGGGCCTCGTTAACCCCTTAGAGACCTCATTAACCCCTCAGGGACCACAGGCCTCCCCCTCTCAGGGCCTCATTAACCCCCTTCAGTAACCCATTAACCCCTTAGGGAGCCAACTGACCCCCTTGAAGGGCCTCAACAACCCCTCCAGGGGCCTCATTAACCCCTGCGGGGACCCCGTTAACCTCTTAGAGGCCCTTATTAACCCTTTAGAGGCACAGCCCTCCCCTTTCGGGGACCCCGTTAACCCCTCCAGGCCCTCGTTAACCCTTTCACCACCCCCGTCCTCCCTTACACTCGACGGTGATGTTGAAGGGGAGGCTGCTCTCCCCGTGCTGGTTCTCGGCGCGGCACAGGTACTCGCCGGCGTCCTCGGGGGAGGCCGACTCCAGGCTCAGGGTCACCTGGGGCTCGTAGACGGCCACGGCCACCACCCTCTTCCCCCGGGTCACCGTCACGATGGGCGCCGGGTGGCTCAGGGCCCCGCACGTCACCCACAGGGGCTCCCCGGCCACCGCCCACAGGGACCCGTTCAGCTGCGGCGGCCGCGGGGCGTCTAGCGGGGAGGAGGAAGGGGTTAAAAAGGGGGGGGGGGCGTGGGTTCGCCTAGAGGGGGTTTGGGGGCTCCTAGAGGGGTTTGGGGGTGACTAGAGGGGGTTTGGGGGCTCCTAGAGGGGGTTTGGGGGCTCCTAGAGGGGGTTTGGGGGGGACTAGAGGGGGTTTGGGGGCGACTAGAGGGGTGACTAGAGGGGAGGGAAGGGGTTAAAAAGGGTGGGGGGGGTTGGGGGGAGGGGAGGAAGGGGTTGAAAAGGGGGTTCGGGGCCTCCTGGAGGGGTTAGGGGTCACCTGGAGGGGGGTTTGGGGGGGACTAGAGGGGGTTTGGGGTCATCCGGAGGGGGTTTGGGGGCGACTAGAGGGGGTTTGGGGGCTCCTAGAGGGGTTTGGGGGTGACTAGAGGGGGTTTGGGGGTGACTAGAGGGGGTTAGGGGTCACCTGGAGGGGGGTTTGGGGGGGGGACTAGAGGGGAGGAAGGGGTGAAAAAGGGGGTTCGGGGGCTCCTAGAAGGGGTTTGGGGGCTCCTAGAGGGGGTTTGGGGGTCACCTGGAGGGGTTTGATGCTTCCTAGAGGAGAGGAAGGGGTCAAAAAGGGGGTTTGGGGGCTCCTAGAGGGGGTTTGGGGTCGTCTAGAGGGGGTTTGGGGTCTCCTAGAGAGGTTTGGGGGCACCTAGAGGGGTTCAGGGTCACTTAGAGGGGGTTTGGGGTCTCCTAGAGGGATTTGGGGCCTCCTAGAGGTGGTTTGGGGTCACCTAGAGGGGTTTGGGGTCACTTAGAGAGGGTTTGGGGTCACCTAGAGGGGTTCAGGGTCTCCTAGAGGGGGTTTGGGGTCACTTAGAGGGGTTTGGGGTCACTTAGAGGGGTTCAGGGTCTCCTAGATGGGGTTTGGGGTCACTTAGAGGGGTTTGGGGTCACTTAGAGGGATTTGGGGCCTCCTAGAGATGGTTTGGGGGCTCCTAGAGAGGGTTTGGGGTCACCTAGAGGGGTTCAGGGTCTCCTAGAGGGGCTTTGGGGTCACTTAGAGGGGTTTGGGGTCACTTAGAGGGATTTGGGGCCTCCTAGAGATGGTTTGGGGGCTCCTAGAGAGGGTTTGGGGTCACCTAGAGGGGTTCAGGGTCTCCTAGAGGGGCTTTGGGGTCACTTAGAGGGGTTTGAGGGTCACTTAGAGGGGTTCAGGGTCTCCTAGAGGGGTTTGGGGTCACCTAGAGTGGGTTAAGGGTCTCCTAGAGGGTTTGGGGTCTCCTAGAGGGATTTGGGGCCTCCTAGAGGTGGTTTGGGGTCACCTAGAGGGGGTTTGGGGTCACCTAGAGGGGGTTTGGGGGCTCCTAGAGGGATTTGGGGCCTCCTAGAGATGGTTTGGGGGCTCCTAGAGAGGGTTTGGGGGCTCCTAGAGGGGTTAGGGGTCACCTAGAGGGGGTTTGGGGCCTCCTGGAGGGGTTTGAGGGTCACTTAGAGGGGTTTGGGGTCACTTAGAGGGGTTTGGGGTCACCTAGAGGGGTTTGGGGGCTCCTAGAGGGGGTTTGGGGTCACTTAGAGGGGTTCAGGGTCTCCTAGATGGGGTTTGGGGTCACTTAGAGGGGTTTGGGGTCACTTAGAGGGATTTGGGGCCTCCTAGAGATGGTTTGGGGGCTCCTAGAGAGGGTTTGGGGTCACCTAGAGGGGTTCAGGGTCTCCTAGAGGGGCTTTGGGGTCACTTAGAGGGGTTTGAGGGTCACTTAGAGGGGTTCAGGGTCTCCTAGAGGGGGTTTGGGGTCACTTAGAGGGGTTTGAGGGTCTCCTAGAGTGGGTTAAGGGTCTCCTAGAGGGTTTGGGATCTCCTAGAGGGATTTGGGGCCTCCTAGAGGTGGTTTGGGGTCTCCTAGAGGGGCTTTGGGGTCACTTAGAGGGGTTTGAGGGTCTCCTAGAGGGTTTGGGGTCACCTAGAGTGGGTTAAGGGTCTCCTAGAGGGTTTGGGGTCTCCTAGAGGGATTTGGGGCCTCCTAGAGGTGGTTTGGGGTCTCCTAGAGGGGGTTTGGGGTCACCTAGAGGGGGTTTGGGGCCTCCTAGAGATGGTTTGGGGGCTCCTAGAGGGATTTGGGGCCTCCTAGAGGGGGTTTGGGGTCACTTAGAGGGGTTTGGGGGGTCACTTAGAGGGGTTCGGAGGTGTCTAGAGGGACCTATCGAGGGGATCTCGGGGGGTTGTGAACTTTGGGGTGTCCCGTTTCCCCCCCAAGCCCCTCACAGGCCACGTGGAGCTCGAGGCTGCGGTTGTGCCTCCCGTGTCGGTTCTCGGCGACGCAGCGGAAGGTTCCGGCCTCGTGGGGATCGGCCCGGGGCAGGAGGAGGTGCAGGCGGGACGAGCGCGGCTCCTCCCGCAGCAGAGAGGGTCCCCGAAACCAGGAGAGGAGGGGGAGGGGGTGGCCCTCGGCCTCGCAGCTCAGCGACACCGGGGAGCCTTCGATGGCCTCCGCCGGGCCCGACACCTCCAGCACGCGGGGGGCGTCTGCCGAGGGAGGGGGGGAAGAGGGAAAAAAGGGGGGGAGCCCCGAGAAGGGCAGGTTGAACCTCAAAAGACGGACCTCGTGCCTCTAAATATGGAGACAGAACCTCTAAATATGGAGCCTGAACCTCAAATATGGACCTTGAACCTCTAAATATGGAGCTAGAACCTCAAATATGGAGCCTGAACCTCAAAATATGGACCTTGAACCTCAAATATGGAGCCTGAACCTCTAAATATGGAGCTGGAACCTCAAATATGGAGCCTGAACCTCTAAATATGGAGCTAGAACCTCAAAATATGGACCTTGAGCCTCTAAATATGGAGCTAGAACCTGAAATATGGAGCCTGAACCTCAAAAGATGGACCTTGAGCCTCTAAATATGGAGCCAGAACCTCAAATATGGAGCCTGAACCTCAAATATGGAGCCAGAACCTCAAAATATGGACCTCGAACCTCTAAATATGGAGCTGGAACCTCAAATATGGAGCCTGAACCTCAAAATATGGAACCTGAACCTCAAATATGGACCTTGAACCTCAAATATGGAGCCTGAACCTCAAAATATGGACCTTGAGCCTCTAGATATGGAGCTAGAACCTCAAATATGGAACCTGAACCTCAAAATATGGACCTCGAGCCTCTAAATATGGAGCTGGAACCTCAAATATGGAGCCTGAACCTCAAAATATGGAGCTAGAACCTCAAATATGGAGCTAGAACCTCAAAATATGGACCTTGAACCTCAAATATGGAGCCTGAACCTCTAAATATGGAGCTGGAACCTCAAATATGGAGCCTGAACCTCTAAATATGGAGCTAGAACCTCAAATATGGAGCCTGAATCTCAAAATATGGACCTTGAGCCTCTAAATATGGAGCCGGAACCTCAAAATATGGACCTTGAGCCTCTAGATATGGAGCTAGAACCTCTAGATATGGAGCCAGAACCTCAAATATGGAGCCAGAACCTCAAATATGGACCTTGAGCCTCAAATATGGAGCCTGAACCTCAAAATATGGGCCTTGAACCTCTAAATATGGAGCTAGAACCTCTAGATATGGAGCCTGAACCTGAAAATATGGAACTGGAACCTCTAAATATGGAACTGGAACCTCAAATATGGAGCCTGAACCTCAAAAGATGGACCTCGAGCCTCTAAATATGGAGCTAGAACCTCTAGATATGGAGCCAGAACCTCAAAAGATGGACCTTGAGCCTCTAAATATGGACCTTGAGCCTCTAGATATGGAGCCAGAACCTCAAATATGGAGCCTGAACCTCAAATATGGAGCCTGAACCTCAAAATATGGACCTAGAGCCTCAAATATGGAGCCAGAACCTCAAAATATGGACCTTGAGCCTCTAGATATGGAGCCAGAACCTCAAATATGGAGCCTGAACCTCAAAAGATGGACCTTGAGCCTCTAGATATGGAGACAGAACCTCTAAATATGGAGCTAGAACCTCAAATATGGAACCTGAACCTCAAAATATGGACCTTGAACCTCTAAATATGGAGCCAGAACCTCAAATATGGAGCCTGAACCTCAAAAGATGGACCTAGAGCCTCTAAATATGGAGCCTGAACCTCAAAATATGGACCTCGAGCCTCTAAATATGGAGCTAGAACCTCAAGTATGGAGCCAGAACCTCAAATATGGACCTCGAGCCTCAAATATGGAGCCTGAACCTCAAAATATGGGCCTTGAACCTCTAAATATGGAGCTAGAACCTCTAGATATGGAGCCTGAACCTGAAAATATGGAACTGGAACCTCTAAATATGGAACTGGAACCTCAAATATGGAGCCTGAACCTCAAAAGATGGACCTCGAGCCTCTAAATATGGAGCTAGAACCTCAAATATGGAGCCTGAACCTCAAAATATGGACCTCGAGCCTCTAAATATGGAGCTAGAACCTCTAGATATGGAGCCAGAACCTCAAAAGATGGACCTTGAGCCTCTAAATATGGACCTTGAGCCTCTAGATATGGAGCCAGAACCTCAAATATGGAGCCTGAACCTCAAATATGGAGCCGGAACCTCAAAATATGGACCTCGAACCTCTAAATATGGAGCTGGAACCTCAAATATGGAGCCTGAACCTCAAAATATGGAACCTGAACCTCAAATATGGACCTTGAACCTCAAATATGGAGCCTGAACCTCAAAAGATGGACCTCGAACCTCTAAATATGGAGCTAGAACCTCTAAATATGGAGCTAGAACCTCAAATATGGAGCCTGAACCTCAAAAGATGGACCTTGAACCTCTAAATATGGACCTTGAACCTCTAAATATGGAGCTTGAAGCACTAAAAATGGAGCCTGAAGCCCAAAAGATGGACCTAAAACCCCAAAAGATGGAACCTGGACCCTAAAACATGGACCTCGAGCCTCGAAATATGGAGCTTGAAGCTCAAAATATGGACCTTGGGCCTCAAAATACGGAACTAAAGCCTAAGATATGGACTTTGGACCCAAGAAGATGGAGCCAGAAGCTCAAAATTTGGATCTGAGCCTCGAAATGTGGACCTTGAGCCCCAGACTATGGACTCTAGATCCTAAATGATGGAGCTTGAACCCAAAAGGTGGAGCTAGAGCCTCAAAAGGTGGAGCCTGAAACCCCAAAAGATGGAGCTGGAACCTCAAAATGTGGACCTGAGCCCCAACAGATGGAGCTTGAAGCTCCAAATATGGACCTTGAACCCCAAAACATGGACCTCGAGCCTCAAAATCCAGAGCCGGGACCCCCCAACGTCCCCAGATGTTCCTCACCCGCAACCCAGATGTCCCTCAGCCTCATCCCAGGTCCTCCTCGACCCCAAGATGCTCCTCCCCCTCAACCCAGATGTTCCTCAGCCTCATCCCAGATCTTCCTCAGCCCCAAGATGTTCCTCAGCCTCATCCCAGACCTTCCTCTGCCCCAACCCAGATCTTCCTCAGCCCCAAGATGTCCCTCAGCCTCATCCCAGATCTTCCTCAACCCCAAGATGCTCCTCAGCCTCATCCCAGATCCTCCTCGACCCCAAGATGCTCCTCCCCCTCAACCCAGATGTTCCTCAGCCTCATCCCACATCTTCCTCAGCCCCATGATGTCCCTCAGCCTCATCCCAGATCTTCCTCAGCCCCAAGATGTCCCTCAGCCTCATCCCAGATCTTCCTCAGCCCCAAGATGTTCCTCAGCCTCAACCCAGATGTTCCTCAGCCTCATCCCAGAAGTTCCTCAGCCCCAACCGAGATGTTCCTCACCCTCATCCCACATCTTCCTCAGCCCCAAGATGTCCCTCAGCCTCATCCCAGATCTTCCTCAGCCCCAAGATGTTCCTCAGCCTCATCCCACATCTTCCTCGACCCCAAGATGCTCCTCCCCCTCAACCCAGATGTTCCTCAGCCTCATCCCACATCTTCCTCAGCCCCAAGATGTTCCTCCCCCTCAACCCAGATCTTCCTCAGCCCCAAGATGTTCCTCCCCCTCAACCCAGATCTTCCTCAGCCCCAAGATGTTCCTCAGCCTCATCCCAGATCCTCCTCGACCCCAAGATGTTCCTCCCGCTCAACCCAGATGTTCCTCAGCCTCATCCCAGAAGTTCCTCAGCCCCAAACGAGATGTTCCTCAGCCTCATCCCACATCTTCCTCAGCCCCAAGATGTTCCTCAGCCTCATCCCAGATCCTTCTCGACCCCAAGATGTTCCTCCCCCTCAACCCAGAAGTTCCTCAGCCCCAACCCAGATGTTCCTCAGCCTCATCCCAGATCTTCCTCAGCCCCAAGATGTTCCTCAGCCTCATCCCACATCTTCCTCGACCCCAAGATGCTCCTCCCCCTCAACCCAGATGTTCCTCAGCCTCATCCCAGAAGTTCCTCAGCCCCAACCCAGATGTTCTTCACCCTCATCCCACATCTTCCTCAGCCCCAAGATGTCCCTCAGCCTCATCCCAGATCCTCCTCGACCCCAAGATGCTCCTCCCCCTCAACCCAGACCTTCCTCAGCCCCAACCCAGATCTTCCTCAGCCCCAAGATGTTCCTCAGCCTCATCCCAGATCTTCCTCAATCCCAAGATGTTCCTCAGCCTCATCCCAGATCTTCCTCAATCCCAAGATGTTCCTCAGCCTCATCCCAGAAGTTCCTCAGCCCCAACCGAGATGTTCCTCAGCCTCATCCCAGATCCTCCTCGACCCCAAGATGCTCCTCCCCCTCAACCCAGATGTTCCTCAGCCTCATCCCAGAAGTTCCTCAGCCCCAAGACGTTCCTCAGCCTCATCCCAGACCTTCCTCTGCCCCAACCCAGATCCTCCTCGACCCCAAGATGTCCCTCAGCCTCATCCCAGATCTTCCTCAGCCCCAAGATGTTCCTCAGCCTCAACCCAGATGTTCCTCAGCCTCATCCCAGAAGTTCCTCAGCCCCAACCGAGATGTTCCTCACCCTCATCCCACATCTTCCTCAGCCCCAAGATGTCCCTCAGCCTCATCCCAGATCTTCCTCAGCCCCAAGATGTTCCTCAGCCTCATCCCACATCTTCCTCGATCCCAAGATGTCCCTCAGCCTCATCCCAGACCTTCCTCTGCCCCAACCCAGATCTTCCTCAGCCCCAAGATGTTCCTCAGCCTCATCCCAGATGTTCCTCAGCCCCAACCCAGATCTTCCTCAGCCCCAGGACGTTCCTCAGCCCCAATCCAGGTCCTCCTCCCCCTCCCAAGGCTTTCGGGGTGTCCTCCCCACCCCCCCCCTTGGCCCTTCCGGGCTGCGACTCACACTGGACGTCGAGGGTGGTGTGTGCCTGGAAGGCCAAGGAGCTGTTGGCGAAGGCCACGCGGCACTCCAGCCTCCGGCCCCCGTCCTCCCTCCGGGCTCGGAAGCGCAGGAGGACCAGGAGGTCGGTGGCCCCGCTCTGGTCCTCCCGCAGCTGCCGCTCGGAGGCCTCCAGCAGCTCCTCGGCCCCCGCCCAGCGCACCAGGGGCCGCAGCTCGGGGCAGTTGTCCGGCACTCGGCAACGGAGCTCCACCTCCTCGCCGGCCACCACGGCCGATGGCACCTCCAGGAGAGGCTCCTCTGTGGAGAAGGATGGACATTCAGGGGGGGGGTCAGGAGGGACCCCAGGAGGTCAGGATGGAGCTGGAGGGACCCACAAGTCCGAGTCTGGAGGAGCTCAATGGAGATGGAGACCCAGGATGGGGTTGGGGGTCCCATAGGTCCGAGTCTGGAGAAGCTCAATGGAGATGGAGACCCAGGAGACCCCAAGACTGGGGACCCAGAAGGTCAGGATTGGGGACCCTGATGGGTTTGGGGGTCCCAGGAGACCCCAGGATGGGGTGATGGGACCCAGAAGACCAGGTTTGGAGACACTGAATGGAGATGGAGACCCAGGATGGGGTTGGGGGTCCCATAGGTCCAAGTCTGGAGATGCTCAATGGGGCTGGAGACCCAGGAGACCCCAAGACTGGGGACCCAGAAGATGAGGATTGAGGACCCTGATGGGTTTTGGGGGTCCCAGGAGACCCCAGGACGGGGTGATGGGACCCAGAAGACCAGGTTTGGGGACACTGAATGGAGATGGAGACCCAGGATTGGGTTGGGGGTCCCATAGGTCCGAGTCTGGACCAGGATGGGCTGATGGGACCGTGATATCCAAGTCTGGAGAAGCTCAACGGGGCTGGAGACCCAGGAGACCCCAAGACTGGGGACCCAGAAGATGAGGATTGGGGACCCTGACTGGTTTGGGGGTTCCAGGAGACCCCAAGGTTGGAGTTGGGGTCCCAGGAGGTCAGGAGGGGGCTGGAGGGACCCACAGGTCCGAGTCTGGAGGAGCTCAATGGAGATGGAGACCCAGGATGGGGTTGGGGGTCCCATAGGTCTGAGTCTGGAGATGCTCAGTGGAGATGGAGACCCAGGAGACCCCAAGACTGGAGACCCAGAAGATGAGGATTGGGGACCCTGATGGGTTTTGGGGGTCCCAGGAGACCCCAGGATGGGGTGATGGGACCCAGAAGACCAGGTTTGGAGACACTCAATGGAGATGGAGACCCAGGATGGGGTTGGGGGTCCCATAGGTCCGAGTCTGGAGATGCTCAATGGAGATGGAGACTCAGGAGACCCCAAGGTCAGGGACCCTGATGGGTTTGGGGGTCCCAGGAGACCCCAAGGTTGGAGTTGGGGTCCCAGGAGGTCAGGAGGGGGTTGGGGGGACCCACAAGTCCAAGTCTGGAGGAGCTCAATGGAGATGGAGACCCAGGATGGGGTTGGGGGTCCCATAGGTCCAAGTCTGGAGAAGCTCAATGGGGCTGGAGACCCAGGATGGGGTTGGGGGTCCCATAGGTCCAAGTCTGGAGCTGCTCAATGGGGTTGGAGACCCAGGAGACCCCAAGATTGGGGACCCAGAAGATGAGGATTGGGGACCCTGATGGGTTTTGGGGGTCCCAGGAGACCCCAGGATGGGGTGATGGGACCCAAAAGACCAGGTTTGGAGACACTGAATGGAGATGGAGACCCAGGATGGGGTTGGGGGTCCCATAGGTCCAAGTCTGGAGATGCTCAATGGAGATGGAGACTCAGGAGACCCCAAGACTGGAGACCCAGAAGATGAGGATTGGGGACCCTGATGGGTTTTGGGGGTCCCAGGAGACCCCAAGGTTGGAGTTGGGGTCCCAGGAGGTCAGGAGGGGGTTGGGAGGACCCACAAGTCCGAGTCTGGAGGAGCTCAATGGAGATGGAGACCCAGGATGGGGTCAGGGGTCCCATAGGTCTGAGTCTGGAGGAGCTCAATGGAGATGGAGACCCAGGATGGGGTTGGGGGTCCCATAGGTCCAAGTCTGGAGATGCTCAATGGGGCTGGAGACCCAGGAGACCCCAAGACTGGAGACCCAGAAGATGAGGATTGGGGACCCTGATGGGTTTGGGGGTCCCAGGAGACCCCACGGTTGGAGTTGGGGTCCCAGGAGGCCCCAGGACGGGGTGATGGGACCCTCTGGAGACCCTCAGCGGAGTTGGGGTTCCAGCTCCCCCCAGTCACCCCAGGCTGGTCTCCCAGTTCCCCAAATAGGCTCCCAGTCCCACCAAACTGGGCTCCCAGCCCTCCCAGTTGGCTCCCAGTGCCCCCAAACTGGTCTCCCAGCTCCCCAAGTGCACTCCCAGTCCCCCCCAAGACTGTTCTCCCAGTTCCCCAATTGGCTCCCATTCACCCCAGTGCACCCTTAACTGGTGTCCTAGCCCCCCAGACCAGCTCCCAGTCGCCCCACACTGGCCTCCCAGTCCCCCATAGGCACTCCCAGTCCCTCCAGTTGGCTCCCAGTCCCCCAAACCGGCTCCCAGTCCCCATAAACTGGTCTCCCAGTCACCCCAGTGTGCCCCCTAACTGGTCTCCCAGCCCCATCAATGAGCTCCCAGTCCCCCCATTGCCCCCCAAACTGGTCTCCCAGCTCCCCATATGCACTCCCAGTCCCCCCAGTTGCCTCCCAGTCCCCTAATATGCACTCCCAGTCCCCCATATGCACTCCCAGTCCCCCCCATTGCCCCCCAAACTGGTCTCCCAGCTCCCCCAAACCAGCTCCCAGTCCCCCAAAATGAGCTCCCAGTCCCCCCAGTGCCCTCCCAAATGCTCTCCCAGTCCCCCATATGCACTCCCAGTCCCCCCATTGCCCCCCAAACTGGTCTCCCAGCTCCCCCATATGCACTCCCAGTGCTCCCCATTTGGCTCCCAGTCCCCCCATTACCCCCCAAACTGGTCTCCCAGCTCCTCCATATGCACTCCCAGACCCCCCAGTTGCCTCCCATTCACCCCAGTGTGCCCCCAAACTGGTCTCCCAGCTACCCCATATGCACCCCCAGTTGCCTCCCAGTTGCCTCCCAGTCCCCCCAGTTCCTTCCCAGTGCCCCCAACTGCACTCCCAGCTCCCCCATGTGCACTCCCAGTGCTCCCCAATTGCCTCCCAGTGCCCCCATATGCACTCCCAGTCCCCCCAAACCAGCTCCCAGTCTCCCCATTACCCCCCAAACTGGCCTCCCAGTGCCCCCATATGCACTCCCAGTGCCCCCAATTGCACTCCCAGTCTCCCCAAACTGGTCTCCCAGTTCCACCATAGGCACTCCCAGTGCCCCCAGTCTCCCCCAAACTGGTCTCCTAGCCCCATAAACAAGCTCCCAGCTCCCCCCAGTTGGCTCCCAGTCCCCCCATTACCCCCCAAACTGGTCTCCCACCACCTCCCATTCTTCCCATTACCCCCCATATGCACTCCCAGTGCCCCCAAACCAGCTCCCAGTGCCCCCAGTCTCCTCCAAACTGGCCTCCCAGTCCCCCCATTACCTCCCATATACACTCCCAGTGCCCCCAAACCAGCTCCCAGTGCCCCCAGTCTCCTCCAAACTGGCCTCCCAGTGCCCCCATTACCCCCCATACGCACTCCCAGTGCCCCCATTACCCCCCATACGCATTCCCAGTGCCCCCATTCCCTCCCATACGCACTCCCAGTGCCCCCATTCCCTCCCATACGCATTCCCAGTGCCCCCATTACCCCCCATACGCATTCCCAGTGCCCCCATTACCCCCCATACGCACTCCCAGTCTCCCCATTACCCCCCATACGCACTCCCAGTGCCCCCATTCCCTCCCATACGCACTCCCAGTGCCCCCAAACCACCTCCCAGTGCCCCCATTACCCCCCATACGCACTCCCAGTGCCCCCATTACCTCCCATACGCATTCCCAGAGCCCCCATTAACCCCCATATGCACTCCCAGTCGCCCCAAACCACCTCCCAGTCTCCCCATTACCTCCCATACGCACTCCCAGTGCCCCCATTACCCCCCATACGCACTCCCAGTGCCCCCAAACCACCTCCCAGTGCCCCCATTACCCCCCATATGCACTCCCAGTCCCCCCAAACCATCTCCCAGTCTCCCCATTACCCCCCATATACACTCCCAGTCGTCCCATACGCACTCCCAGTGCCCCCCATTCCCTCCCATATGCACTCCCAGTGCCCCCAAATCACCTCCCAGTCCCCCCATTACCCCCCATACGCACTCCCAGTCGCCCCAAACCACCTCCCAGTGCCCCCATTACCCCCAATACGCACTCCCAGTGCCCCCAAACCAGCTCCCAGTGCCCCCAGTCTCCTCCAAACTGGCCTCCCAGTGCCCCCATTACCCCCCATATGCACTCCCAGTCCCCCCAAACCATCTCCCAGTCCCCCCATTAACCCCCATATACACTCCCAGTGCCCCCAAACCATCTCCCAGTACCCCCATTCCCTCTCATATGCATTCCCAGTGCCCCCAAACCAGTTCCCAGTGCCCCCATTACCCCCCATATGCACTCCCAGTCGCCCCAAACCAGCTCCCAGTGCCCCCAGTCTCCTCCAAACTGGCCTCCCAGTCTCCCCATTACCTCCCATACGCACTCCCATTCCCCCCAAACCAGCTCCCAGTCTCCCCATTACCTCCCATACGCACTCCCAGTGCCCCCATTACCCCCCATACGCACTCCCAGTGCCCCCATTACCCCCATACGCATTCCCAGTGCCCCCATTCCCTCCCATACGCACTCCCAGTGCCCCCATTACCCCCCATATGCACTCCCAGTGCCCCCATTACCCCCCATACGCACTCCCAGTCTCCCCATTACCCCCCATACGCACTCCCAGTGCCCCCATTCCCTCCCATACGCACTCCCAGTGCCCCCATTACCCCCCATATGCACTCCCAGTGCCCCCAAACCACCTCCCAGTCCCCCCATTCCCTCCCATATGCACTCCCAGTCGCCCCAAACCACCTCCCAGTGCCCCCATTCCCTCCCATACGCACTCCCAGTGCCCCCAAACCACCTCCCAGTGCCCCCATTACCCCCCATATGCACTCCCAGTGCCCCCATTCCCTCCCATACGCATTCCCAGTGCCCCCATTAACCCCCATATGCACTCCCAGTGCCCCCAAACCACCTCCCAGTCTCCCCATTACCTCCCATACGCACTCCCAGTGCCCCCATTCCCTCCCATACGCACTCCCAGTGCCCCCATTACCCCCCATACGCACTCCCAGTCCCTCCATTACCCCCCATACGCACTCCCAGTGCCCCCATTACCCCCCATATACACTCCCAGTCCCCCCAAACCACCTCCCAGTGCCCCCATTAACCCCCATACGCACTCCCAGTGCCCCCATTCCCTCCCATACGCACTCCCAGTGCCCCCATTACCCCCCATATGCACTCCCAGTGCCCCCAAACCAGCTCCCAGTCTCCCCATTACCCCCCATATGCACTCCCAGTCGCCCCAAACCACCTCCCAGTCTCCCCATTACCTCCCATATGCACTCCCAGTCGCCCCAAACCACCTCCCAGTGCCCCCATTACCTCCCATATGCACTCCCAGTGCCCCCAAACCAGCTCCCAGTCTCCCCATTACCCCCCATATGCACTCCCAGTCGCCCCATACGCACTCCCAGTGCCCCCATTCCCCCCCATACGCACTCCCAGTGCCCCCAAACCAGCTCCCAGTCTCCCCATTACCCCCCATAAGCATTCCCAGTGCCCCCATTAACCCCCATACGCACTCCCAGTGCCCCCAAACCACCTCCCAGTGCCCCCATTTCCCCCCATAAGCACTCCCAGTCCCCCCCAGCGTGCCCCAGACGGGGGGGGTCCCCCGGCGGCCGCTCACCCAGCACCTCGAGCTGGACGTGCTCGGCGAAGCTGTACTGGTTGTAGCCCCCGAGGTCGCCCCTGAAGTAGTACTTGCCGGCCAGCTCGGGGCCGAGGGGCTCGAGGCGCAGCGAGCAGTCGCGGGCGTTGGGGTCCCCCCGCAGCTCCGCTCGGCCGGCGAAGCCCTCGTGGACCCCCCCGGCCGGCGGCCAGCGGGCGACCACCGGGGGGTAGCTCTTGGGGTAGGGGCTGCCGAAGTACCACAGGCCTTGGACGGAGGCCGGACGCAGCTCCTCGGGGTAGGCGAAGCGGCAGGGCACCCACGCGCAGGCCCCCGAGAGCCCCCGCAGCCGCGGGGGCAGCCAGGCCGCCCACGGGCCGCCGAGGCAGCCTGGGGACGGGGAAAAAAATGGGGTTCGGGGGGGGTTAATAGCGAAAATAGTGAGATAGGGGGGGGATTAATAGGGCTAATAGCGAGATTGGGGGGGATTAATAGGGTTAATAATGGGATTGGGGGTGATGAATGGGCCTAATAGTGACATTGGGAGTGATGAATGGGCCTAATAGTGAGATTGGGAGTGATGAATGGGCCTAATAGTGAGATTGGGGGTGATGAATGGGCCTAATAGTGAGATTGGGAGGGATTAATAGGGTTAATAATGGGATTGGGGGTGATGAATGGGGCTAAGAGTGAGATTGGGGGTGATGAATGGGGCTAATAGTGAGATTGGGGGGGATTAATAGCGAAAATAGTGAGATCGGGGGGGGATTAATAGCGAAAATAGTGAGATAGGGGGGGATTAATAGGGCTAATAGTGAGATTGGGGGGGATTAATAGCGAAAATAGTGAGATCGGGGGGGATTAATAGCGAAAATAGTAAGATCGGGGGGGATTAATAGGGCTAATAGCGAGATTGGGGGGGATTAATAGGGCTAATAGCGAGATTGGGGGGGATTAATAGCGAAAATAGTGAGATCAGGGGGGATTAATAGCGAAAATAGTAAGATCGGGGGGGATTAATAGCGAAAATAGTGAGATAGGGGGAGATTAATAGGGTTAATAATGGGATTGGGGGTGATGAATGGGCCTAATAGTGAGATTGGGGGTGATGAATGGGGCTAAGAGTGAGATTGGGAGGGATTAATAGGGTTAATAATGGGATTGGGGGTGATGAATGGGCCTAAGAGTGAGATTGGGAGGGATTAATAGGGTTAATAATGGGATTGGGGGTGATGAATGGGCCTAAGAGTGAGATTGGGGGTGATGAATGGGGCTAATAGTGAGATTGGGGGGGATTAATAGGGTTAATAATGGGATTGGGGGTGATGAATGGGGCTAATAGTGAGATTGGGAGGATTAATAGGGTTAATAATGGATTGGGGGTGATGAATGGGCCTAATAGTGAGATTGGGAGGGATTAATAGGGTTAATAATGGGATTGGGGGTGATGAATGGGGCTAATAGTGAGA
>JAUMJK010002825.1:0-15045 GCA_033558105.1 Coccyzus lansbergi
CCAGTCCCATCCCAGTGCCCCCCAGTCTCCTCCCTGTCACTTCCAGTGCCCCCAGTCCTGTCCCAGGGCCACCCAGTCCCATCCCAGTGACTCCCAGTGCCCCCCCAGTTCCCACAATCCGCTCCCAGTGCCCCCATTCTCCTCCTAGTCCCATCCCAGTGCCCCCAGTCCTGTCTCTGTGACTCCCAGTGACCCCCAGTCCCCTCCCAGTGTCCACAATCCACTCCCAGTGCACCCCAGTCCCCTCCATACACCCCCCCCAAGGCCCCTCCCAGTGCCTTCCAGTCCCACCCCAGTGCCCCCAGTCCCATCCCTGTGACTCCCAGTGCCCACAGTCCCATCCCAGTGCCCACAATCCGCTCCCAGTGCCCCCCAGTCTCCTCCCAGTGCCTCCCAGTCCCCTCCTTTAACTCCCCGTGCCTCCAGTTCCCTCCCAATGCACCCCTGTCCTCTCCCAGTGTCCACAATCCGCTCCCAGTGCCCCCCAGTCTCCTCCCAGTCCCCTCCCAGTGCCCACAATCCACTCCCAGTGCCTCCCAGTCCCCTCCCAGTGCCCACAATCCACTCCCAGTCCCCTCCGCACCCGTCCCAGGCTGAGGTTCTTGGTCATCTGCTCCTCCAGCAGGTTCTGGAGCTTCTTGTTCATCTCGCGCAGCCCGTCCTCCCCGCGCCGGGGGGCAGAGGTGGGGGTCGCTGCCGCCTCTGGGGTGGAGAAAGGGTTAACTGGGAGATGGAGAAACTGGGAGGGGGTTACTGGGAGCACTGGGGGCACGAACCCAGGCGGCTGTCGCGCACGAAGCTCTGGATGATGGCGCTTTTGCGGCACAGGTCCTCGGCCATGGAGGCACTGCTCAGCTCCAGGTGCCTCACCTGGAAGGGAAAGGAGGAGGAAACGAGGAGGAAATGAGGAGGAAACGGGGAGGAAATCAGAGAAATCAGCAGGTTGGAAGAGACCCAAAGGATCATGGGAGTCCAAGCCTTCCCATCGATCTCTAAGCCCTGTCCCTCAGCTCCTCGTCCACCTTAAACCCCTCAGAGAAGGTGACTCGACCACCTCCATCTTCCAGCTCCCAATGACCTTTTCCAGGAAGAATTTTTCCTGATTTCCATCCTGAGCCTCTCCTGGTGGAGCTTGAGGCCTTTCCCTCTCGGCCTGTCCCTTGGGAGAAGAGCCCAGCTCCCTCCTCTCCACAAGCTCCTCTCAGGGAGAGAGCAATGAGGTCTCCCCTCAGCCTCCTCTTCTCCAGGAGGAACCACCCCAGCTCCTTCAGATGTCTTCTCCAGCCCCTTCACCAGCTTCGCTGCTCTTCTCTGCACTCGTTCCACAGCCTCAACATCCTTCTTGGACCCAAACGGGACCCGGAATCGGAGGTTTGGGTCTCCCCAGAGGGAGAAGAGCCTCCCTGGCCCTGCTGGCCACACGGTGGCTGCTCCAAGCCAAGATGCCATTGGCCTTCTTGGCCACCTGGGCCCCTGCTGCCTCCTCTGCAACCAACACCCCCAGGGCCTTCTCCCTGGCTCCTTCCAGTCAAAGACCCACAGAGACCCATAGAGACTCCTAGAGATCCCATAGGGACCCATAGAGACAGCACAGAGACCCCATAGGTACCCCATAGAGAGCTCATAGGGACCCAATAGAGATCCATAGAGACTCACGGAGACCCATAGGGACCCCCTAAAGACCCCATAGAGATCCACAGAGACCCATAGGGACCCCCTAAAGACCCCATAGGGACCCTGTAGGGATGCATAAAGACCCATAGAGACCCATAGAGACCCACAGAGACCATAGAGATTCATAGAGACCCCATAGGGACCCATAAAGACCCATAAAGACCCATAGAAACCTCATAGAGACACATAGAGACTCCATAGAGACTCCATAGAGACCCCACAGGGACCCCACAGGGACCCCAGAGAGATCTCATAGAGATCCCTAAAGACCCCATAGAGACCCATATAGACCCCCTAGAGACCCATAGAGACTCCATAGGGACCCCACAGGGACACATAGAGACCCCATAGAGACCCTATAGAGAACCATACAGATCCCATAGGGACCCATCGAGACACATAGAGACCCCATGAAGACCCCTAGAGACCTCATAGAGACCCCATAGAGACTTGTCCCAGTCTGGAGCTGCTGAGGGTCGTTGTGCCCCAAGTTCCTGCTCCAACTTCACCCCCTGTGCTCTCAGCCCATGGATCCAAGCAGCTCAGATCCCTCTGGAGAACCTCCAGCCCCTCCAGGGGATCCACCCAGCTCAGGGTCACCCCCAGACTCTCTCCGGGAGCCCTCGAGGCCTCCGTCCAGCTCATTGAGGAAGACATTGAGCAGGACTCGGCACTTGGGATGCTGCTTGGAGCCTCCGGCTGGAGTTCACTCCATTTCCCACCATGAGGGGAAATGTGGAAGAAACGAGAAGGGGGAAAGGGGGGGCGAAGGGGGAAAGGGGGGGCGAAGGGGGAAAGGGGGGGCGAAGGGGGAAAGGGGGGGCGAAGGGGGAAAGGGGGGGCGAAGGGGGAAAAGGGGAAGAAGGTACCTTCTCCTCGAGCAGCCATCGCTCCTGTTGGCTCTGGGCGAGACGCTGGAACAATTCGGCCACCTCGGCCGGAGAGAGACCGGCCGGAGCGCCCCCGCTGCCCCCCCCGGGGCTGCCCGAGCCCGACTGCGGAACAGGGAGGGGGTCAGTGCCTCCCAGTGCCCCCCAGTGCCCTCTCAGTCCCTTCCCAGTGCCCCCTGGTTCCCTCTCAATGGCCACAATCCCCTCCTAGTGGCCCTTAGTCTCCTCCCAGTGTTCCCTAGTCCTGTCCAAATCATCCCAGTGCCCCTCATTTCCCTCCCAGTCCTGTCCCAATCACCTCAGACCCTCTCAGTCCCCTCCCAGTGCCTCCCAGTGCCCCCCAGTGCTGTCCCAAGCACTCTAGTTCCCACCAATCCCCTCCCAGTTCCCTCCTAGTACTCCCAGTAACCCCCCAGTCCCTCCCAATCACTCCAGTGCCCCCCAACCCACTCCCATCCCCTCCCAGTGTCACCCATTCCCCTCCCAGTACCCTCCAGTTCCCTCACAGTCCTGTCTCAATCACCCCAGACCACTCCTAGTCTCCTCCCAGTGCCACCCAGTCCCCACCCAGTCCTGTCCCAATCACCCCAGTGCCCCCCAGTCCCCTCCCAATCCTGTCTCAATCATCCCAGTGCCCCCCAACCCACTCCCATCCCCTCCCAGTGCCCTCCAGTCCCCTCCCAGTCCTGTCCCAATCACCCCAGACCCCTCCTAGTCCCCCCCCAGTCCCCTCTCAGTCCTGTCCCAATCACCCCAGACCCCTCCCAGTTCCCTACCAGTGGCCCCCAGTCCCCTCCCAGTCTTGCCCCAATCATCCCACTGCCCCCAAACCACTCCCATGCCTCCCAGTGCCCTCCAGTCCCCTCCCAGTCCTGTCCCAATCACCCCAGACCCCTCCTAGTCCCCTCCCAGTGCCCCCAGTCCCCTCCCAATCATCCCAGTGCCTCCCAGCCCCCTCCCTGTGCCCCCCAGTCCCCTCCCAGTCCTGTCCCAATCACCCCAGACCCCTCCTAGTCCCCTCCCAGTGTCTCCCAGTGCCCCCCATCCCCTCCCAGCTCCCTCCCAGTGCCCCCCAGTCCCCTCTCAGTCCTGTCCCAATCACCCCAGACCCCTCCTAGTCCCCTCCCAGTGTCTCCCAGTGCCCCCCATCCCCTCCCAGCTCCCTCCCAGTGCCCCCCAGTCCCCTCCCAGTCCTGTCCCAATCACCCCAGACCCCTCCTAGTCCCTCCCAGTGCCCCCCATCCCCTTCCAGCCCCCTCCCAGTCCCCCCAGTCCCCTCACCTTGGTGCTCCCGGGCGCGGAGCCGTCGCGGCCGAGGGACGAGAGGCTGCTGCTGTCCCCCCCCTCCAGCCCCAGCTCCTCCAGCCCTGATTGGGGATGGAAAGGGACACAAAGAGGGGTTCAGGGGGGCAACCGAGACCCCCCCCTAAACCCCCCCAGGACCCCTCCAAATCTTTCCCTCACCTGCGCGGTTACGGTTCGGGGCCAGCAGCTCCTGCAGCCTCTCCTGCAGCCGATCCCCTCGGCGCCGCTCCAGCTGCAGCTGCCGCTTCAGGTCCTTCAGCTACCCCAAAAAAAAAAAAAAAAATGGGGTTCAGGGAGCCCCCCCAAAAGGGAAAAAAAGGACCCGAACCCCTCGATGTGAGGGGCACAGACACCCCCAAGCTCTCCCGGGGGCTTCAAGTCTCCAGGGTGATGGGTTTAGGGGGTCTCCGAGCCACATTTAAGGCTCCTTGGGCCCCATTTAAGGGCCCTTGAGCCTCCATTTTGTGGTGGTTTGGGGGGGGTCCTTGAACCTCCATTTTGTGGTGTTTTGAGGGGAAGTCCCTGAGCCCCATTTAAGGCTCCTTGGGCCCCATTTAAGGGCCTTTGAGCCTCCATTTTGTGGTGGTTTGGGGGAAGGTCCCTGAGCCACATTTAAGGCTCCTTGAGCCTCCATTTTGTGGTGTTTTGGGGGTCCTTTAGCCTCCATTTTGTGATTTTTTGGGGAGTCCCTGAGCCCCATTTAAGTCTCCTTGAGCCTCCATTTTGTCGTGTTTTGGGGGTCCTTGAGCCTCCATTTTGTCGTGTTTTTTGTGGGGAGTTCCTGAGCCCCATTTAGGGCTCCTTGAGCCTCCATTTTGTGGTGTTCTCAGGGGGTCCCTGAGCCCCATTTAGGGCTCCTTGAGCCTCCATTTTGTGGTGTTTTGAGGGGTCCCTGAGCCCCATTTAGGGCTCCTTGAGCCTCCATTTTGTGGTGTTTTGAGGGGTCCCTGAGCCCCATTTAGGGCTCCTTGAGCCTCCATTTTGTGGTGTTTTGAGGGGTCCCTGAGCCCCATTTAGGGCTCCTTGAGCCTCCATTTTGTGGTGTTTTGAGGGGGTCCCTGAGCCCCCATTTACAGGGACTCTGTAAATGAAAAAAAAAAAAGAGGTTTGGGGGTTCAAAAAACCTCAGAGAAAAGCGGGTTCAGGCCCCCCCAACTCACTGCTGCGCTGCCTTTCTTCTCCAGGATGCGCTGCCCGTCCCGCACGTCCTTCAGCTCCTTTTGGGGGGCACAAAGGGAGATTTGAGGGGGTCCTGGGGGGGTTTGGGGGGGTCTGAGGGTCCCTGGGGGGGATTGAAGAGGGTTTGGGGGGCTCTGAGGGTCCCTGGGGGAGTCTGAGGGCGTTTGGGGGGCTCTGAGGGTCCCTGGGGGAGTCTGAGGGCGTTTGGGGGGCTCTGAGGTCCAGGGGGTTGGTTTTGGGGTGAGTCGGGGGGGGGGTTCAGGGTCCTTGGGGGTCTGATTTTGGGGTGAATCGAGGGGTTTTGGTGTCTGGGGGGGATGGGGAGGGGGAAGGGGGCAGATTTTGGGGTTCAGGGGTACCTGGCGCAGGGCTCCCCCCTCGCTCTCCAGCCGCTCTCGCTGCTGCTCGGCCTCGGCCAGCGCCGCCTGCAGCTCCTGGGGGGAAAAGGGGGAGCCTATAGGGCACTTATAGGGCTCCAATAGGGGCTGGGGCGCTAGGGGCCCCATATAGCCCAGGGGGGGGCCCTATAGGCTCCAGCCAGCCCCATAGGTCACACCAATACCCTCTGTATGTCCCTATGGGCTCCAGACACCCTAGAGAATCCCTATGGGCTCCATCAATCCCTATGGGCTCCTTAGACCCTAGAGAATCCCTATGGGCTCCATCAATCCCTAGAGAATCCCTATGGGTTCCATCAATCCTTATGGGCTCCATTAATCCCTATGGGCTCCTTAGACCCTAGAGAATTCCTATGGGCTCCATCAATCCCTATGGGCTCCATCAATCCCTAGAGAATCCCTATGGGCTCCATCAATCCTTATGGACTCCATTAATCCCTAGAGAATCCCTATGGGCTCCGTCAATCCCTAGAGAATCCCTATGGGCTCCGTCAATCCCTATGGGCTCCTTAGACCCTAGAGAATCCCTATGGGCTCCGTCAATCCCTAGAGAATCCCTATGGGCTCCATCAATCTCTATGGGCTCCATTAATCCCTAAAGAATCCCTATGGGCTCCATCAATCCCTATGGGCTCCTTAGACCCTAGAGAATCCCTATGGGCTCCATCAATCCCTATGGGCTCCATTAATCCCTAGAGAATCCCTATGGGCTCCATCAATCCCTAGAGAATCCCTATGGGCTCCATCAATCCCTATGGGCTCCATTAATCCCTAAAGAATCCCTATGGGCTCCATCAATCCCTAGAGAATCCCTATGGGCTCCATCAATCCCTATGGGCTCCATTAATCCCTAAAGAATCCCTATGGGCTCCTTAGACCCTAGAGAATCCCTATGGGCTCCATCAATCCCTATGGGCTCCATCAATCCCTATGGGCTCCATCAATCCCTATGGGCTCCATCAATCCCTATGGGCTCCATTAATCCCTATGGGCTCCATTAATCCCTATGGGCTCCATTAATCCCTAGAGAATCCCTATGGGCTCCATCAATTCCTATGGGCTTCGTACACCCTAGACAATCCCTATGATCTCCATACATCCTATAGGACCCCTATGGCCTCTACACCGCCCGGGGGTGTCCCTGTCCGTCCCCCCTCACCTGGAGGCGTCCCCGCAGCCTCTCTCCGAGCTCCCTCGCCGCCTCCTCCTCCTGGTTGCGCCTCCTCTCGCTGCCGTCCCGCGCCGCCTCCGCCTCCGCCAGCCGCTCCCGCAGCCCCTGCAAGGCCCCTATGGGCTCCACACGTTCCCCAGAGGGGTCCCGCCCCACCCCTCTGAGCCCCCATTCCCCCAACCCGGTACCTCCAGCTGCAGGTCGAGGGCCTCGCGCTGCGTCCGGCTCTGCTGCAGCTCCTGCCGCTGCGACTCCAGCCGCTCCCGCAGGCCTCGCTGGACCTACAGGCCCCACACAGCCTATAGGGCACCTATAGGAGGGCTAGGGGGCACCTATAGCAGGCCTAAGGGTCCTAGGGGGAACCTAGAGGGGGCTGTGGGGGCCTAGGGGGCACCTAGAGGGGGCTGTGGGGGCGCCTGTAAAACTTATAACGGTTTTAATAGATCCTACAGAATCTCCAGGGCATCTATAGGGCTCATGAGAGCGTTTACAGACTACACAAAGCATCTACAGAGCACCTAGAGGATCTATAAAGCGTTTATAGGACCTATAAAGTACTTATAGGGGCTACAGATGATCTATAGGGCATATATAGAGCGTCTATAGGGCTTAGAGAAGATCCACAGGGTCTACGGAAGATTTACAGAGGGTCTGTAGGGCGCCCAGAGGGTCTGTAGGGCGCCCAGAGGGTCTCTACAGGGGCTAGAGAGCACCTTTAAGGCATCTATAGGGCATCTATAGCACCTCTAGGGCATCTACGTGGTCTACAGAGCTTCTGCAAGGTCTACAAAACACCTACGTGGTTTAGAACAGACGCACGGGCTCTACAGAACACCTACAGGGCATCTATAGGGCCTACGAGCTCTATAGGTCGCTTATAGGAATTACAAGGCGCCTCTAGCACCTATAAGGCGCCTTTAAGACATCCACAGAGCGTCTCAAGGGGCTATAGGACACCTATAGAGTCTGTAAGGCACCTATAGGGGTTAGAGAATGTCTGTTTGGGCTGTAATGCAGCTCTGAGGCACCTACAGGGGCTCCGAGGCATCTATCGGGGCCCTGAGGCACCTACAGGGGCTCTGAGGCACCTACAGGGGCCCTGAGGCACCTACAGAACCTACAGAGCAGCTCTGGAGCTCCTATAAAGATCGTGTCGTGTCTACAAGACGCCTGTAAGGACTACGAAACACCTACAGGATCTATAAGACACCTGGAGAAGCTCTAGACAATCTATAGAGCATCTATAAGGATCGTAGATTGTTCTTAGGATGTCCACAAGGCCTACACAGCACCTGTAGAGCCTACAGGGCATCTTCCTGATCTGCAAGGGATCCACAGAGTCTATAGAAGACTTATAAAGGGTCTACAGGACATCTAAAGAGTTTAGACGGCGTCTCTAGGGCCCATAGGGCACCTATAGGGCCTACAGAGCATCTAAATGACCTATAGGAGATCCCTAGGGTCTACAGAAGATTTATGAAGCGTCTATAAGGCATCTAAAGGGCTTATACGGCGTCTCTAGGGCCCATAGGGCACCTATAGGATCTATATGACATCTGTAGGAACTAAATGGAACATAGAGGCTCTATAAGGCATATCTAGGACCCATAGAGTACCTATAGGGCTTATAGGGCATCTCTAGGGCCTAAAAGGAACCTAGAGGGTCTATAGGGCATCTCTAGGGCCCAGAGAGCACCTATAGGGCTTATAGGGCATCTCTAGGGCCTAAAAGGAACCTAGACGGTCTATAGGGCATCTCTAGGGCCCACAGAGCACCTATAGGGCTTATAGGGCATCTCTAGGGCCTAAAAGGAACCTAGAGGGTCTATAAGGCATATCTAGGACCCACAGAGCACCTATAGGGTTTATAGGGCATCTCTAGGGCCTAAAAGGAACCTAGAGGGTCTATAGGGCATCTCTAGGGCCCACAGAGCGTCTATAGGGTCTATAGAGCGTCTATAGGGTCTATAGAGCGTCTATAGGGCACCCATAGGGCACCTATAAGGCCTAAAACAAACCTAGAGAGTCTATAGGGCATCTGTGGGGTCCTATGGGGCATCTATAGGGCCTAAAATGAGCCTAAAGGGTTTATAAGGGCATCTGTGGGGTCTATAGAGCATCTACAGGGACTAAAACGAACCTAGAGGGTCTATAGGGCACCTCTAGGACCCACAGAGCACCTACAGGGTCTATAAGGCACCTAGAGGGGCTAAAAGGAGCCTAGAGGGTCTATAGGGCACCTCTAAGGCCCATAGGGCACCTATAGGGCATCTATAGGACCTAAAAGGAACCAAGAAGGTCTCTATAGGACACCTCTAGGACCCAGAGAGCACCTAGAGGGTCTGCAGGGCATCTCTAGGGCCCATAGAGCACCTATAGAGTTTAAAGGGCATCTAGAGGGACTAAGCGGAACCTAGAGGGTCTACAGGGCACCTATGGGGCACCTACGGGGTCTACGGGGCACCTATGGGGTCTTCCCGACCTCATCGGCCGCCTCCAGCTCCTCCCTCAGCCGCTGGTTCTGCTCCTGCAGCTCCTGCAGCTCCCGACTCCTTTTGGGGGAGAGGATGGAAAAAGGGGGGGTTCAGGGGGTGAAAAAAAGGGGGGGGGGGAAAGGATTTGGGGGGGGGGGGGGTGTCCCCCCCCAAGCAGCAAACTGAATGGGGAGGGGGTGGAAAAAAGGGGGGGTTGAGGGGTTGGGGGTGTCTCACCTCTCCTGCTGCTCCTGCAGCTTCGCCCTCAGCTTGAGGAGGGGGAGGGGGGGGGGGGGGGCACGAAATTGATCTTTGGGGTGACGGGGGGACCCCAATATCCTTCCCCACACACACAATTCCACCCCCAGGACCCCCCAAATCCTCCCCCAGGACCCCCAAATCCACCCCAAGACCCCCAAGGGCCTCCCCAGACCCTCAAAATCCTCCCCCCAGACCCCCCAAATCCACCCAAGACCCCTAAGGGCCTCCCCAGACCCTCAAATCCTCCCCCCAGACCCCCAAATCCTCCCCCAGGACCCCCCAAATCCTCCCCCAGGACCCCTAAGGGCCTCCCCAGACCCCCAAATCCACCCCAAGACCCCTAAGGGCCTCCCCAGACCCCCAAATCCACCCCAAGACCCCTAAGGGCCTCCCCAGACCCTCAAAATCCTCCCCCCAGACCCCCTAATCCCCCCTAGACCCCTTAACCCTCCCCCCAGACTCCCCAAATCCTCCCCCAGACCCCCAAATCCTCCCTCCAGGACCCCTAAGGGCCTCCCAGACCCCCAAATCCACCCCAAGACCCCTAAGGGCCTCCCCAGACCCTCAAAATCCTCCCCCCAGACCCCCAAATCCTCCCCCCAGGACCCCTAAGGGCCTCCCAGACCCCCAAATCCACCCCAAGACCCCTAAGGGCCTCCCCAGACCCTCAAAATCCTCCCCCCAGACCCCCTAATCCCCCTAGACCCCTTAACCCTCCCCCCAGACCCCTTAATCCTCCCCCCAGACCCCCAAATCCTCCCCCCAGGACCCCCCCAAAAGAGCTGCCCACCCTCCCCACAACTCACCTCTTCCGCCTCCGCCTGCAGCCTCAGCAGCTCAAGCTGGGGAGACCCTGTCAGACACCCAAAAACCCCACCTACCCCCCCCCCAACCCCACCCAGCTCCCCCCAGACCCCCAAGTGCACCCCCAAGACCCCTAAATGCACCCCAAGACCCTTAAGTGCCCCCTCCAGACCCCCAAGTGCCCCCTCCAGACCTCCAAACGCACCCCCAGGACCCCAAAGGCCACCCCCAGGACCCCCCAAAATGATCTCCCAGACATCCAAGTGACCCCCCCCAGACCCCCAAACGCACCCCCAGACCCCCAAGCGCACCCCCAGACCCCCAAAAATGATCTCCCAGACATCCAAGTGACCTCCCAGACCCCCAAGTGACCCCCCCAGACCCCCAAGTGACCCCCCCAGACCCCCAAAATGATCTCCCAGACCCCTAAGTGCCCCTCCCCAGACCCCCAAACGCACCCCAGACCCCCAAAAATGATCTCCCAGCTCCCCAAGTGACCCCCCCCCAAGCCCCATACCTGGTTTGGGGGTTCGGGGGGTTCCCCGGGGGCCGCGTCCTCCCCCCTCTCCTCCCCCTCCTCCTCCGGCAGCTCCTCGGGCGGCTCGGGGGGGGCTGGAAACGAGGAGGAGGGGGTCAGACCCCCCCCCCAAACCCCACTCAGAGCCCCCCCAAACCCCCTCAGAGCCCCCCCAATCACCTTCTTGGGGGGCAGGGGGGGTCCCTGTTCTCGCCCTGGGGGGGTTCGGGGGGGGGTCCGGGCCCCCCAGCTTCTCGCAGGCGCCGGTTCTCCTCCTCCAAGGCCTCGATCTGTGTGCAGAGCTGAGAGAAACCCCCCCCCGAAAAAAAACACCCCCCCCAAACCCCAAAAATTAGACGGGGATGGGGTTGGGGGGCCCAGAGCTGCTTTTGAGGCCACAGGGATGGATTTGGGGGTCCCAGAGGTGGATTTGGGGAACACAGGGATGGACTTCGGGGCCTCAGAGCTGCTTTTGGGGCCACAGGGATGGATTTGGGGGCCTCAGAGCTGCTTTCGAGGGTCCCAGAGCTGCTTCGGGGGTCCCAGAGGTGGATTTTAGGACCTCGGAGCTGCTTTCGGGGCCACAGGGATGGACTTTGGGGCCATAGGGATGGATTTAGGGGTCCCAGAGCTGCTTCTGGGGGACACGGAGATGGACTTTGGGGCCTCAGAGCTGCTTTGGGGGTCCCAGAGCTGCTTTTGGGGCCACAGGGATGGATCTGGGGGTCCCAGAGCCGGTTTTGGGGCCACAGGGATGGATTTGGGGGCCACAGGGATGGATTTGCGGGCCACAGGGATGGATTTGGGGGGTCCCAGAGCTACTTTTGGGGACACAGGAATGGATGTGGGGGTCTCAGAGCTGCTTTTGGGGCCACAGGGGTGGACTTTGGGGCCTCAGAGCTGCTTTTGGGGGACACAGGGATGGATTTGGGGGCCTCAGAGCTGCTTTTGGGGCCACAGGGGTGGACTTTGGGGTCCCTGAGCTGCTTTTGGAGACACAGGGATGGATTTGGGGGACACAAAGATTGACTCTGGGGCCTCAGAGCTGCTTTTGGGGGGCCACAGGGATGGACTTGGGGGGTCCCAGAGGTGGCCTTTGGGGCCTCAGAGCTAGTTTTGGGGGACACAGGGATGGATTTGGGGTCCCAGAGCTGCTTCTGGGGGACAAAGAGATGGACTTTGGGGCCTCAGAGCTGGTTTTGGGGCCTCAGGGGTGGACTTTGGGGCCTCAGGGATGGATTTGGGGATCCCAGGGATGGATTTTTTGGGGTTCACCTTGGCCAACTCTCCCAGCAAAGTGCTGTTCTGGAGGCGGAAGTCGTCCTCCTGGCTCTGGAGCTTCCCCTGCAGCATCCGCGTCTCCCCCAGAAGCGCCTCCACCTCCTGGGGTGGGGGGAACACCCCAAAATCAAAAAGAGAATCAGGAACCCACCCCCCCCCCGGGTTCCCCCACAAGCTCCCTAAGAAGCCACCAGACCCCCCAAAGACACCACGACCCCCCCTAAGGGACCCCCAACCCCTTCAGAGACCCCTAAAGGACCCTTAGACACCCCTAAAGGTCATCCCCCCCGACCCCCAACCCCTCAGAAACTCTTGAAGAACCCAGAACCCCCCCTAAGGGACCCCCAACCCCTTCAGAGACCTTAAAGGCTCCAGGACCCCCCCTAAGGGACCCCCAAGCTCCACAAAGACCCCTAAAGACCCCCCCAGACCCTCCCTAAGGGACCCCCAACCCCTTCAGAGACCCCTAAAGACCCCAGGACCCCCCCTAAGGGACCCCTAACCCCTTCAGAGACCCCTAAAGACCCCAGGACCCCCCCTAAGGGACCCCCAACCCCTTCAGAGACCACTAAAGACCCCAGGACCCCCCCTAAGGGACCCCCAACCCCTTCAGAGACCACTAAAGACCCCAGGACCCCCCCCTAACGGACCCCCAACCCCTTCAGAGACCCATAAAGACCTCAGGACCCCCCTAAGGGACCCCCAAGGCCTTCAGAGACCCCTAAATGTCCTCCCAGACCCCCCCTAAGGGACCCCCAACCCCTTCAGAGACCCATAAAGACCTCAGGATCCCCCCAAGGGACCCCCAACCCCTTCAGAGACCACTAAAGGCTCCTCAGAGACCCCCCCCAAGACCCCTAAGGCCCCCCCAGACCCACACCCCCAACCTCAGGATCCCCCAACACCAACCTGAGCCTTCTTGCTCTTGCTCAGCGCCTGGGAAAAGGGGGAGAGGGACCAGAGTGGGGCAAGGGGGTCGCTATGGGGCAGGGGCAGCCCCTCTAGGGCATGGGGAGGGGATGGCAATGGGGCAAGGGGGGTCGCTGTGGGGCACGGGGGTGGTCACCTTGTTGGCCCTGGCCAGGTCCTTGTCCAGTGCCTGAACTCGAGCTCGTAGCCCCGAAAGCTCTAGGGGGAGGGAGAGAGAAAGAAATACGGGGGTCAGCCCCATAGCTGCCCCATAGATGCCCACAACCTGCCCCATAGATCCCCCCCCATCCCTCTCAGCCCCCCAGATCCACCTCCCCAGCCCCATAACCTGCCCCACAACCTCCCCAACCTGTCCCATAGATCCCCCATCCCTCTCAACCCCCCCAACCCAGCCCCATAGCTGCCCCACAGCCCCATAACCTGCCCCATAGATCCGCTCCCCCCCTCCCCTAGATCTCTCACTGACCCCCACCCACCTCCCAGCCCCATAGCTGCCCCACAGCCCCATAACCTGCCCCATAGATCCACTCACCCCCTATCCAGATCCCTCACTGCCCCCCACCCACCTCCCAGCCCCATAGCTGCCCCACAGCCCCATAACCTGCCCCATAGATCCGCTCCCCCCCAGCCCAGATCTCTCACTGCCTCCCAGCCCCATAGATCCTCCACCCCAGCCCCATAGCTGCCCCACAGTCCTCCCCAACCTGCCCCATAGATCACCCCCCATCCCTCTCAGCCCCCCACCCACCTCCCAGCCCCACAGATCCACCTCCCCAGCCCCATAACCTGCCCCACAACCTCCCCAACCTGTCCCATAGATCCCCCATCCCTCTCAACCCCCCCACGCCAGCCCCATAGCTGCCCCACAGCCCCATAACCCGCCCCATAGATCCGCTCCCCCCCTCCCCCAGATCTCTCACTGCCTCCCAGCCCCACAGATCCTCCACCCCAGCCCCATAGCTGCCCCACAGTCCTCCCCAACCTGCCCCATAGATCCCCCATCCCTCTCAACCCCCCCACCCCAGCCCCATAGCTGCCCCACAGCCCCCCCACAACCTGCCCCATAGATCCATAAACCCCCCAAGATCTCTCACTGCCTCCCACCCACCTCCCAGCCCCACAGATCCCCCCCCTAAGCCCCATAACCTGCCCCACAACCTCCCTCCAAGCCCCACAGCCCCACCCCCCCAATCCCCTCCAGCCCCACAGAAAGCCCCTCCCCTCCCCTTACCGGCCCCGTTTTTCCTCAGCTCATCCGACAAGCGGTAGTTTTCGCTCCGCAGCTCCAGCAGCTGCGCCTGAAGGGGAAGTGGGGAGAGGCGTGAGGGGTGAGAGGTCGGGCCTGACCCCCTCCAACATCCACGGCCCACACGAAGCCCTCGAGGGCTTCCCCAGCCCTTCCCCAAGCGACCTGCATGCGCTGGAACTCTTCGCCTGACAGCGCCTCCGCCATCTTGGCGCCTCGGCCGCGCCGGAAGTGGACGCTCTAGGGCGCGGGGCTGGGCGATAGAGTACCGGAAGTGGCAGAGAGGGAGGGAGAGAGAGAGAGAGGGAGCGCAGCTACCATAGAGCGCGGGTCCTCCCGGCTGGGCTAGAGCGGCTGGGCAGAGAGAAGCGGAAGTGGCTGCGGGAAAGGAGGGAGGGAGAGGGAGGCAAGCTACCATAGAGCGCGGGTCCTCCCGGCTGGGCTAGAGCGGCCCCGGGGCTGAGCAGAGAGAAGCGGAAGTGGTAGCGAAGAAGAGAGATAGAGAGAGGGAGCGCAGCTACCATAGAGAGCGGGTCCTCCCGGCTTGGCTAGAGCGGCCCCGAGCCTGGAGACGGCGCTCTAGGGACTCTGCTATGGGGGTTCAGGGGCTGCCCCTCCCGTCCTCTAGAGAATCCATAGAGCACCTCCCACAACGTCACGTGGGGCAGAGGAGCCGCCCCCTAACCCTAGAGGAACCATAGGGATCCCTCCCCCCAAAAGTCCTTGACTGCGGGGGGTGCTGGGGCCTCCTCGATGGGTCTCTATGGGTCTGGGTTCCCCTTAAGGTTCGACCGCTTCCCCCTGGACCGGAAGCCGGAAGCACTGGGGAGGGAGGGAAGGGAAGGGGAAGTCCCGGAAGTGACGTCACGGGGCGGGTGGGGGGCGAGGGGGGACCCCGACAGCCGCTTCCAGACC
>JAUMJK010002829.1:0-19666 GCA_033558105.1 Coccyzus lansbergi
CCCTGCCCAGTATGGGGCCCCCCCAGCCCAGTATAGGGACCCCCCTGCCTAGTATAGGGACCCCCAGTCATGTATAGGGACCCCCTTACCCATATAGGGACCCCCCTGCCCAGTATGGGGACCCCCTGCCCAGTATAGGGACCCACTGACCAGTATAGGGACCCCCAGCCCAGTACAGGGACCCACTGACCAGTATAGGGATCCCCCTGACCAGTATAGGACCCCCCAGCCCAGTATAAGGACCCCCCTGCCCCATATAGGGACCCCCAGACCTGTATAGGGACCCCCCTGACCCATACAGGCCCCCCCCAGACACAACGGGGGGCGCAAGGCAGAGGCCGCACAGGCCCCAGACCCATTAAGACCCCCCATTGCCCCATTGAGACCCTCCCCATGGAGACCCCCTACCCACTGAGACCCCCTTCCCCACTGAGAACCCCCTTGCCCCATAGAGACCCCCCCCCCCTCCCGACTCTGACCTCCTCCCCATTGAGAACCCCCTTTACCCCATTGAGACCCTCCCCACGGAGACCCCCCCCTCCCCCACTGAAACCCCCCTAGACCCACTGAGAACCCCTTACCCCATTGAGAACTCCCTTGCCCCATTGAGACCCTCCCCATGGAGACCCCCTTTACCCCACTGAGAACTCCCTTGCCCCATTGAGACCCTCCCCATGGAGACCCCCTTTACCCCACTGAGAACTCCCTTGCCCCACTGAGACCCTCCCCATGGAGACCCCCTTTACCCCACTGAGAACTCCCTTGCCCCACTGAGACCCTCCCCATGGAGCCCCCTTGACTCCCCATGGAGCCCCTGGCTCCCCGTGACCCCCCCCCCAGGCTCACCTGGGGGCGCGAGGCAGATGCCGCGCAGGTGGGTGACCTCAGTGGCCGACCGCTCCTCGATGGGGATGGCGTCGCCGTTGGGCAGGCTGGGGTCGCAGGACGAGCTGGGGGCGGCCACGTAGAAGGGGATCCCGTGGTGCCGAGCGGCCACCGCCAGCTGGTACGTCCCGATCTTGTTGGCCGTGTCCCCGTTGGCCGCCACGCGGTCAGCGCCCACGATCACGGCTGCGGGGACGTGGCAGGGGTCAGCGGCCCCAGCCCACATCATCCCCAGGCCCCGTCCTCATCCTCAGCCCCAGCCCTGTCTTCATCCCCATCTTCATCTTCATTCCATCCGCATCCTCATCTCCATCTTCATCCCCATCATCTTCATCCCCATCTCCGTCTTCATCCCCATTCCCATCCTCATCCCCGTCTTCATCTCCATCCCCATCCCCATCATTTTCAATCCCATCATGTCCATCTTCATCCCCAACCCTATCCTTATCCTCATCTTCATCCCCGTCTTCATCCCCTTGCCCATTCTCATCCTCGTCTTCATCCCTATCATCATCTCCAACTCCATCTTGATCATCTTCAATCCCATCCTAGTCTTCATCCTCATCCCCATCTTCATCTCCAACTCGATCCCCATCTCCATCTCCACCATCATCCCTATCTCCAATTCCATCCCCATCTTCATCCCATCCTCGTCCCATCCCTGTCTTCATTGCCATCCTCATCCCCATTCCCATCTTCAATCCTCATCTTAATCCCATCCTCATCCCCATCCCCATCCCCATCTCCATCTCCATCTCCATCTCCATCCCCATCCCCATCTCCATCCCCATCCCCATCTCCATCTCCATCCCCATCTCCATCTCCATCCCCATTCCCATCCCCATCTCCATCCCCATCCCCATCCCCATCCTTATCCCCATCTCCATCCCCATCTCCATCCCCATCTCCATCCCATCTCCATCCCATCTCCATCCCCATCTCCATCTCCATTCCCCATCTCCATTCCCCATCCCCATCCCCATCTCCATCCCCATCTCCATCCCCATCCCCATCCCCATCTCCATCCCATCTCCATCCCCATCTCCATCCCCATCCCCATCTCCATCTCCATCTCCATCCCCATCTCCATCCCATCTCCATTCCCCATCCCCATCTCCATCCCATCTCCATCCCCATCCCCATCCCCATCTCCTTATCCCCATCTCCATCTCCATCCCCATCTCCATCTCCATCTCCATCCCCATCTCCATCCCCATCCCCATCCCCATCTCCATCCCCATCTCCATCTCCATCCCCATCCCCATCCCCATCTCCATCCCCATCTCCATCCCCATCCCCATCTCCATCCCCATCTCCATCTCCATTCCCCATCTCCATCCCCATCTCCATCCCATCTCCATGCCCATCCCCATTGCCGTACCCTGGATGTGCTGGTGTCGCATGGCGGCGGCGGCGGCGCTGTCGGTGATGAGGGTGGCCGGGACCCCGCGCTGCCGCAGCTCCAGGGCCGTCAGCCTCCCGCCCTGGTGGAAGGGCCGAGTCTCCGTGCAGAAGACGCGCGACAGGCGCCCCGAGGCCTGCAGGGACCACACCACCCCTGCCACCCACAACGTCACACCCTGCGCACTGGGTCCCCACTCTGGGGACAGAGACTGGGGACACTGGGGATATTGGGGACAGGGAATGGGGACACTGGAGACATTGGGGACATTGGGGACAGGGAATGCGGACACTGGAGACATTGGGGACAGAAAATGGGGACATTGGGGACATTGGGGACAGAGACTGGGGACACTGGGGACATTGGGGACAGAGACTGGGGGCACTGGAGACATTGGGGACAGAGACTGGGGACACTGGGGATATTGGGAACAGGGAATGGGGACACTGGGGACATTGGGGACAGGGAATGGGGACACTGGAGACATTGGGGACAGAGACTGGGGGCACTGGAGACATTGGGGACAGAGACTGGGGACACTGGGGACATTGGGGACATTGGAGTCAGGGAATGAGGACACTGGAGACATTGGGGACAGGGAATGGGGACATTGGGGACATTGGGGACAGAGACTGGGGACACTGGGGACATTGGGGACATTGGAGACAGGGAATGCGGACACTGGAGACATTGGGGACAGGGAATGGGGACATTGGGGACATTGGGGACAGAGACTGGGGACACTGGGGACATCGGGGACAGGGAATGGGGACACTGGGGATATTGGGAACAGGGAATGGGGACATTGGGGACATTGGGGACAGAGACTGGGGACACTGGAGACATTGGGGACAGGGAATGGGGACACTGGGGATATTGGGGACAGAGACTGGGGACACTGGAGACATTGGGGACAGGGAATGGGGACACTGGGGATATTGGGGACAGGGAATGCGGACACTGGAGACATTGGGGACAGGGACTGGGGGCACTGGAGACATTGGGGACATTGGAGACAGGGAATGCGGACACTGGAGACATTGGAGACAGGGAATGAGGACACTGGAGACATTGGGGACAGGGAATGGGGACATTGGGGACATTGGGGACAGAGACTGGGGACACTGGGGACATCGGGGACAGAGACCGGGGACACTGGAGACATTGGGGACAGGGAATGGGGGCACTGGGGATGTTGGGGACAGGGAATGGGGGCACTGGGGATATTGGGGACAGGGAATGGGGACACTGGAGACATTGGGGACAGAGACTGGGGGCACTGGAGACATTGGGGACATTGGAGACAGGGAATGTGGACACTGGAGACATTGGGGACAGGGAATGGGGACATTGGGGACATTGGGGACAGAGACTGGGGACACTGGGGACATCGGGGACAGGGAATGGGGACACTGGGGATATTGGGGACAGGGAATGGGGACACTGGAGACATTGGGGACAGGGAATGGGGACACTGGGGATATTGGGGACAGGGAATGGGGACACTGGGGATATTGGGGACAGAGACCGGGGACACTGGGGACATTGCAGACAGGGAATGGGGACACTGGGGATATTGGGAACAGAGACTGGGGACATAGGAGACAGGGAATGAGGACAGTGGGGACATTGGGGATAGAGACTGGGGACACTGGAGACATTGGAGACAGAGACTGGGGACATTGGGGACAGAGACTGGGGACACTGGAGACATTGGGGACAGAGACCGGGGACATTGGGGACAGGGAATGGGGACAGACTGGGGACACTGGAGACATTGGGGACAGAGACCGGGGACATTGGGGACAGGGAATGGGGACAGACTGGGGCACTGGGGACAGGGAATGGGGATGACTGGGGACAGGGGCTAGGACAGCAGGGATGGGGACTGGGGACATCGGGGGGGACCTTGGGGTCATGGAGGGGACGTTGTGGACATGGAGGGGACCTTGAGGACATGGAGGGGACCTCGGGGGATGTGGATATTGGGGTCACTGGGGGGGGATGTTGGGGACACGGAGGGGACCTTGGCGACCTTGGGGATGTGGATATTGGGGTCATTAGGGGGGGATGTTGGGAACACGGAGGGGATGTTGAAGCCACGGAGGGGACCCTGGGGGGACTTTGGGGACACCGAGGGGATCTCGTGGGGACCTTGGGGGCACCCTGGGGGGACCTTGGAGACATGGAGGGGACCTTGGGGACATGGATGAGACCTTGAGGACATGGAGGGGACCTTGGGGACCTTGGGGATGTTGGGGACATGGAGGGGATGTTGAAGCCACAGAGGGGACCTTGGGGACATTGTGGGGACCTTGGAGACATGGAGGAGACCTTGGGGACACGGAGGGGACTTTTGGGGACATTGGTGGGACCTTGAGGACATGGAGGGGACATTGGGGATGTGGATATTGGGGTCATTAGTGGGGGATGTTGGGGTCACTGAGGGGATGTTGAAGCCACAGAGGGGACCTTGGGGACACCAAGGAGGCCTTGGAGACACGGAGGGGACTTTTGGGGACATTGATGGGACCTTGAGGACATGGAGGGGACCTCGGGGGATGTGGATATTGGGGTCACTGGGGGGGGATGTTGGGGACACGGAGGGGACCTTGGGGACCTTGGGGATGTGGATATTGGGGTCATTAGGGGGGATGTTTGGGACATGGAGGGGATGTTGAAGCCACGGAGGGGACCTTGGGGGGATCTTGGGGACACTGTGGGGACCTTGGAGACATGGAGGAGACCTTGGGGAGAAGGAGGGGCCTTTTGGGGACATTGGTGGGACCTTGAGGACATGGAGGGGACCTCAGGGACACCAAGGAGGCCTTGGGGACACTGGGGGGACCTTGGAGACGTGGAGGGGACCTTGGGGATGTGGATATTGGGGTCACTGGGGGGATGTTGGGGACATGGAGGGGACCTTGGGGACATGGATGAGACCTTGAGGACATGGAGGGGACCTTGGGGACCTTGGGGATGCGGATATTGGGGTCATTAGGGGGGATGTTGGGGACACGGAGGGGATGTTGAAGCCACAGAGGGGACCTTGGGGACATTGTGGGGACCTTGGAGACATGGAGGAGACCTTGGGGACACGGAGGGGACTTTTGGGGACATTGGTGGGACCTTGAGGACATGGAGGGGACCTCAGGGGATGTGGATATTAGGGTCACTGGGGGGGGATGTTGGGGTCACTGAGGGGATGTTGAAGCCAGGGAGGGGACTTTGGGGGGAGGTCGGGGACACCGAGGGGACCTCGTGGGGACCTTGGGGACATTTGGGGGGGACACTGACCGAGGGCGGTGCCGTAGCCGGCGGTGGCCAGGCCGCCGGTGTTGCAGTGGGTGAGGAGGGTGACGGTGCCGTGGGGCACTCGCTCCAGCAGGTGCTGCGCCCCCTGCTCCCCCAAACTGCGGTTCTGGGCTCGCTCCTCCTCCAGCAGCTCCTCGGCCGCTGCGATCACGCTGGGGGGACACCCCCCGAACCCCAAGATCAGACGCCAGAACCCCAATAGCCCCAACCGGCAACCCAATAGCCCCATTACCACCCCAATAGCCCCAACCGGCACCCCAATAGCCCCATTACCACCCCAATAACCTCCCCAGAACCCCAATAGCCCCATTAGCACCCCAATAGGCCCCCCCAGCACCCCCAGATCAGACCCCAGCACCCCAATAGCCCCATTAGCACCCCAATAACCTCCCCAGAACCCCAATAGCCCCATTAGCACCCAATAGCCCCCCCAGCACCCCCAAGGTCAGACCCCAGCACCCCAATAGCCCCATTAGCACCCCAATAGCCACCCAGCACCCCCAGGTCAGACCCCAGCACCCCAATAGCCCCATTAGCACCCCAATAACCTCCCCAGAACCCCCAGATCAGACCCCAGCACCCCAATAGCCCCATTAGCACCCCAATAGCCACCCAGTACCCCCAGATCAGACCCCAACACCCCAATAGCCCCATTAGCACCCCAATAGCCACCCAGTACCCCCAGGTCAGACCCCAGCACCCCAATAGCCCCATCAGCACCTCAATAGTCCCAACCAGCCACCCAATAGCCTCAACCAGCAACCCAATAGCCACCCCGAACCCCGAGATCAGACCCCAGCACCCCAATAGCTCCCCCAGCACCCCCAGGTCAGACCCTAGCACCCCAATAGCCCCAACCAGCACCCCAGTAGCCCCAAGTAACACCCCAATAGCCCCTCCGACCCCCCAGATCAGACAGGGCACCCCAATAGTCCCAAACAGCACTCCAATAGCCCCCCCACATCAGTCCCTGGCAACCCAATATCCCACATCCCAGCCCCCCCCAGACCCATGGGGACCCCAATATCACCCCCACCAAGCTCCTGGGGACCCCAATATCCCACATCCTAGGCCCCCAGACCCCTGGGGACCCCAATATCTCCTCTCCCAGCTCCCCCCAGAACCCTGGAGACCCCAATATCATCCCCCTTAGAACCCTGGGGACCCCAATATCCCCTCTCCTGACACCCCCAACACCCCTGGGTCCCCAATATCATTCCCTGGGGACCCCAATATCCCCTCTCCTGACCCCCCCAGACCCCTAGGGACCCCAATATGCCTTCTCCAGGCCCTCCCAGACCCCTGGGGACCCCAATATCATCCTCTGGGGACCCCAATAACCCCTCTCCCACCCCCCCCAACACCCCTGGGGACCCCAATATCTCCTCTCCCAGCTTCCCCAACACCCCTGGGGACCCCAATATCATTCCCTGGGGACCCCAATATCACCCTCTCCTGACCCCCCCAGACCCATGGCGACCCCAATATCACCCTCCCAAGTCCCTGGGGACCCCAATATCATCCTCTGGGGCCCCCGATATGCCCCCCATTCCCGCCCTGGGGTGCCCACCTTTGCCTGAGGTGGCTGGCGGTGACGTTCGGGCTCTGCAGGCGCCGTCGGACGAGGTTCCGGATTCGCTGGGCCTGGTGCGCCATGTTGGCGGCCGTGGGCCTGGCCGACTCCAGCCGCCGCAGCCGCTCGTCCACGAAGGCCCCCAGAGCCTCGGCGTCCTCCGCCGGCCCCGAACCCTGCGCCAGCTCCCGCCCCAGCGCCAGGCAGCCCAGCAGAGCGATGGCCGGAGCGCCGCGAACCTGCCCCAACATTCCCAGTGGGGTCAGGGCCATTCCCAGTGGGATCAGGGCCATTCCCAGTAGGATCACTCATTCCCAGTGGGATCAGAGCCATTCCCAGTAGGATCACTCATTCCCAGTGAGATCAGGGCCATTCCCAGTGGGATCAGGGCCATTCCCAGTGGGATCAGAGCCATTCCCAGTAGGATCACTCATTCCCAGTGAGATCAGGGCCATTCCCAGTGGGATCACTCATTCCCAGTGGGATCAGAGCCATTCCCAGTAGGATCAGGGCCATTCCCAGTAGGATCACTCATTCCCAGTAGGATCACTCATTCCCAGTGAGATCAGGGCCATTCTCAGTAGGATCAGAGCCATTCCCAGTAGGATCACTCATTCCCAGTGAGATCAGGGCCATTCCCAGCGCCAGGCAGCCCAGCAGAGCGATGGCCGGAGCTCCGCGCACCTGCCCCAACATTCCCAGTGGGGTCAGGGCCATTCCCAGTGGGATCAGGGCCATTCCCAGTGAGATCAGGGCCATTCCCAGCGCCAGGCAGCCCAGCAGAGCGATGGCCGGAGCTCCGCGCACCTGCCCCAACATTCCCAGTGGGGTCAGGGCCATTCCCAGTGGGATCAGGGCCATTCCCAGTGAGATCAGGGCCATTCCCAGCGCCAGGCAGCCCAGCAGAGCGATGGCCGGAGCGCCGCGAACCTGCCCCAACATTCCCAGTGGGGTCGGGGCCATTCCCAGTGGGATCAGGGCCATTCCCAGTAGGATCACTCATTCCCAGTGGGATCAGGGCCATTCCCAGTGGGATCAGAGCCATTCCCAGTAGGATCACTCATTCCCAGTGAGATTAGGGCCATTCCCAGTCAGATCAGAGCAATTCCCAGTGACTTTGAGCTGGTCCCAGTAGGATCAAGGCCATTCCCAGTGACTTGGATCCATTCTCAGTGACTCTGAGCTGGTCCCAGTAGGATCAGGCCATTCCCAGTGACTGAGATCCATTCCCAGTGAGTCTGAGCCATTCTCAGTGAGATCAGGGCCATTCCCAGTGAGTCTGAGCCATTCCCAGTGAATCTGAGCCGTTCCCACTGGGATCAGGGCCATCCCAGTAGGATCAGTCATTCCCAGTGAGATTAGGGCCATTCCCAGTAACTAGGATCCATTCCCAGTGAGATCAGGGCCATTCCCAGTCATTCCCAGTGACTGGGATCCATTCCCAGTGAGTCTGAGCCCTTCCCAGTGGGATCAGGGCCATTCCCAGTGGGATTAGGGCCATTCCCAGTGACTCGGATCCATTCCCAGTGACTCTGAGCTGTTCCCAGTGAGATTAGGGTGATTCCCAGTGACTCAGATCCATTCCCAGTGAGTCGTATCCATTCCCAGTGGGATCAGGGCCACTCCCAGTGGGATCAGTCATTCCCAGTGCCTCAGCTCCACTCCCAGTGAGATCAGGGCTATTCCCAGTGACTTGTAGCCGCTCCTAGTAGCTCTGTAGCCACTCCCAGTGACTTGGTAGCCACTTCCAGTAGCTCCATAGCTACTTCCAGTGACTCCTAGCCATCCCCGGTGGCTCAGTAGCCACTTTCAGTGACTCGGTAGCCACTCCCGGTGGCTCTGTAGCCATTCCCAGCCACTCCACAGCCGTTCCCAGTGGCTCGGAAGCCACTTCCAGTGACTCCTAGCCATTCCCAGTGGCTCTGTAGCCGCTCTCAGCGACTCTGAGCTGCTCCCAGGTGCCTTGGATCCCTTCCCAGTGACTCGGTAGCCACTCCCAGTGACTCAGTAGCCACCTCCAGCGACTCCTTAGCCACCCTCTGTGGCTCTGTAGCTGCTCCATCCTCACTCACAATGACTCAAGAGCCACCTGGATGGGTCAGTAGCCACCTTAGTGATTCGGTAGCCACCTCAGAGATTTGGTAGCCACCTCAGGGATTTGGTAGCCACCTGAGGGACTGGGTAGCCAGGCTCACCTCCATGTCGCGGATGGCCCTCCAGGCCCTCTCGACGCCATCGATGGTCTCGTAGCGGATCTCCTGGGGCAGCAGGAGCTGGTTGACGATGGCCAGAGAGCCTCCCTCGTACCTGACGGCCTCCAGAGCCATGGCCCAGGCGGAAGCCTCCACGGCCACACTTCCGCTTCCGGGAAGCAGGAATTGCCAGGGGTCACCCCCCCCCCCCCCCTTCCCCCCACCCCCAACCAGTGTGGCCCAGTCCAGGCCACAAACTGGGCTCCCCCACAGTATGGGGAGGAGTTGGGATTCCACGTTGCTCTTAGGAAGGAGACGGTTCCCTCAGCAAGTTTGCAGATGACACTGAGCTGGGTGGGAGTGTGGATCTGCTGGAGGGTCGGGAGGCTCTGCAAAGGGACCTGAACAGGCTGGATCCATGGGCTGAGTCCAGTGGGATGAGGTTTAACACGGCCAAATGCCGAGTCCTGCACTTGGGGCACAACAACCCTGAGCAGAGCTCCAGACTGGGAGAAGTCTGGCTGGAAAACTGCCAGGAGGAGAGGGACCTGGGGGGGTTGGTCGACAGCGACTGACCATGAGCCAGCAGTGTGCCCAGGGGGCCAAGAAGGCCAATGACATCTTGGCTTGGATCAGAAACGGTGTGAGCAGCAGGGCCAGGGAGGTGATTCTCCCTCTGGACTCAGCACTGGGGAGGCTGCTCCTTGAATCCTGTGTTGAGTTGTGGGCCCCTCAGCACAAGAAGGATGTTGAGGCTCTGGAGAGAGTCCAGAGAAGAGCAACGAGGCTGGTGAAGGGGCTGGAGAACAGGCCCTATGAGGAGCGGCTGAGAGAGCTGGGGGGGTTTATCCTGGAGAAGAGGAGGCTGAGAGGAGACCTCATTGCTCTCTACAAGTACCTGAGAGGAGGTTGTGGAGAGGAGGGAGCTGGGCTCTTCTCCCAAGGGACAGGGGACAGGACGAGAGGGAATGGCCTCAAGCTCCACCAGGGGAGATTTAGGCTGGAGATTAGGAGGAGGTTTTTCACAGAAAGGGTCATTGGGCATTGGAATAGGCTGCCCAGGGAGGTGGTTGATTCCCCTTCCCTGGAGGTGTTTAAGGGACGGGTGGATGAGGTGCTGAGGGACATGGTTTAGTGTTTGATAGGAATGGTTGGACTCGATGATCCGATGGGTCTCTTCCAACCTGGTTGTTCTATGATTCTATGACAGAGCCGCCAGCAGCTTTTAATTACCTGGAGGGGGTTAATTACAGGGGAAAAAAAATCCCATCAATCCACCCAAATCCCATCAGGATCAGTCCGACTGTCGCTCAAGTGTTTTCCGCTTCGGAGCCGGAATCGGAATAATCAGCCACGAGGGAAGCAGCGACAGGGATTTGGGGTGTCCCGATGGCTTGGGAGGCCCCGATGGTCTTGGGGGTCTCCATGGGGGTCCCGGCTTTGGGGTCACCCCCAGCCTCCGGTGCTGTTGGAGCGCAAGGGGACCCCTCATCCCGCTCCATCCCCTCCGTCCCGGCCTGGTCGTCTCCGGAGAAGCGTCGCCGGACGATGCCGAAGCCGGCAGGGGTGGCGGGGGGTGTCCCCCAAGCCCTTGGGGCCTGCCCCCCAAGTTTCAGCTTCCGCAGGGTCTCACAGGCTTTGTTGCCGTTGCCGCCGCTTCCAGCCGGAGAAAACCAGGAGCGGCTGGAAATCTCCGTCCTCTTCAGCCGCTGCTTCTCCTCGTAGGCTGGGAAGGCAGAGGAAGAGGTTGGGGGGCTGTGTGGGGGGGGGGGGCAGCACCCTCAAAATCTAACCCCAGGACCACCCCAAAACTCACAGTCGGGGCTGCGGAACTTGAGCAGCGCGGCCAAGCGTCGATCCTCCTCCGTCTCCGGCACCAGCGGGATGCTGAGCCCGGCCTTGGCCTGCAGAGCCGCAGCCTCCTCCTCTTCCTCACGGAGGGTCTTCTTCTCCTCCTTGGAAGGGAAGGAGCCGTCAGCCCCCCCGGAGCAGCGGGATCAGGGAATCACCAGCTTGGGAAGGAGCCAGCGGATCATGGAGTCCAACCGTCCCCATCAATCACTGACCTGTGTCCCTCAGCACCTCGGCCACCCGTCCCTTCAACCCTCCAGGGAAGGGGACTCAACCCCCTCCCTCTTCCAGCACCTTTTCCATGAAGAATTTTTCCCTCCTGTCCATCCTGAGCCTCCCCTGGTGGAGCTTGAGGCCATTCCCTCTGGCCTGTCCCCTGGCCCTTGGCACAAGAGCTCAGCTCCCTCCTCTCCACAAGCTCCTCTCAGGGAGAGAGCAATGAGGTCTCCCCTCAGGCTCCTCTTCTCCAGGCTGAGCCCCCCCAGCTCTCTCAGCTGCTCCTCTGCTTCTCCAGCCCCTTCCTCAGCTTCGTTCCTTTCTCCAGACGTTCTCCAGCCCCTCAAGGTCTTTCTTGGAGTGAAGGACCCACAACTGACCCCAGGATTCGAGGTTTGGTCTCACCAGAGGGAGAAGAACCTCCCTGGCTCCTTTAGGAACTTCTAGGACCCTTCTCGCACCCCCAGGAACCCTCTAGAGCCTCCTGGGACCCTTTAGGGCCTTCTAGGCCCTGCTGGCCACACCGTGGCTGCTCCAAGCCAAGCTGCCCTTGGCCTTCTTGGCCACCTGGTTGGCTCCTGGTCAACCAACCCCCCCAGGTCCTTCTCCTCCAGACCCTTTCCAGCCAGACTTCTCCTGGGCTGGAGCTGCTCAGGGTTGTTGTGCCCCAAGTTCCTGCTCCGACCTCATCCCCTTTGCTCTCAGCCCATGGATCCAAGCAGCTCCCATCCCTCTGGAGAACCTCCAACCCCTCCAGCAGCTCCAACCCAGCTCCGGGTCACCCCCAAACTCTCTCCGGGTGCCCTCGAGGCCTTCATCCAGGTCATCGATGAAGACACTGAACAGGGCTGAAGCCACCACTGAGCCCTGGGGACACCGCTCGGCACTGGCCTCCAGCTGGAGGCTCCGCTTTTCCATCCTGGAGCTCCCCAGCTCACCCGGAATCGCCTGCGGAGGCGGCTGTTGAGGGCGAAGTCGTCCTTCCAGGCGTTCTGGGCCTCCTGGAGCGTGGCCAAGGTGGGAGCCGCTCGCTGCAGCGTCGCCCGGTCGGCCACGCCGTGCTCCAGCCGGAACATGGCGTCCGTCTCCAGCTTCTCCTTCGCCTCCCGCTCTGCCAGCAACCGGAGCCACGGGATTCAAGCACGGGAATCGGGATTTGGGGGTGAGACTGGGACTCGGTGGTGGGACTGGGACTCCTTGGTGGGACCAGGAACTCCCTGGTGGGACTGGGAGCCCTTGATGGGCCCAGGAACTCCTTGGTGGGACCAGGATTCCTCAGTGAGACCAGGAACTTCCTGATGGGACTGGGATTCACCAGTAGGAATGGGATTCACTGGCAGGACCAGGACTTGGTGGTAGGAACGGGACTCCTTGGTGGGACCAGGATTCCTTGATGGGACCAGGACTCCCTGGTTGGAACCAGGATTCCTTGATGGAACTGGGATTTGCTGGTGGGACTGGGATTCCTTGATGGACCCAGGAACTCCTTGGTGGGACCAGGAACTCCCTGGTGGGACTGGGAATCCTTAATGGGATGAGGATTCCTTGGTGGGACCAGGAACTCCCTGGTGGGACCGGGATTCACCACCAGGACCACGATTCACCAGTGGGAATGGGATTTGGTGGTAGAGATGGGATTCACTGGTGGGACCAGGACTCCTTGGTGGGACCAGGAACTCCCTGGTGGGACTGGGAATCCTCGATGGGATGAGGATTCCTTGATGGGCCCAGGAACTCCTTGGTGGGCCCAGGAATAGTTAATGGGATGAGGATTTCTTAATGGGACCAGGATTCCTTGGTGGGACCAGGAACTCCCTGGTGGGACTGGGAATCCTCGATGGGATGAGGATTCCTTAATGGGACCAGGAACTCCCTGGTGGGACTGGGATTCCTTAATGGGATGAGGATTCCTTAATGGGACCAGGAACTCTCTAGTGGGACTGGGAATCCTCGATGGGATGAGGATTCCTTAATGGGACCAGGAACTCCCTGGTGGGACTGGGAATCCTCGATGGGACCAGAATTCCTTGACGGGACCAGGATTCCTTAATGGGACCAGGAACTCTCTAGTGGGACTGGGAATCCTCGATGGGACCAGAATTCCTTGACGGGACCAGGATTCCTTAATGGGACCAGGACTGGCCAGTGGGAACGGGACTGGGTGTCGGGCCTGGGAGTCCTGGGTGGGCCGTGTCCTCACCGGTGGGCAGGACCTGCTGGTTGTCCTGCATGTCCCAGCGCTCCTCCTTGCGCCGAGCGCCGCTGACGATGACGTAGTCGCATCCTGCTGGATCCGTCTGCATCTCGATGTAGTTGACGCAGAGGTGGCACTTCATCCGGAACCTTGGGGACAGCAACCAACACCGAATCCCAGAGTCACCAGCGCATCATGGAGTCCAACCGTCCCCATCGATCACTGACCCGTGTCCCTCAGCACCTCGGCCACCCGGCCCTTCAACCCTCCAGGGAAGGGTCCAGAGCCTCAACATCTTTCTTGGAGAGAGGAACCCACGACTGACCCCAGGATTTGAGGTTTGGCCTTAGCAGAGGGAGAAGAACCTCCCTGGCTCCTTTAGGAGCTTCTAGGACCCTTCTCGCACCCCCAGGAACCCTCTAGAGCCTCCTGGGACCCCTTCAGGACCTTCTAGGCCCTGCTGGCCACACCGTGGCTGCTCCAAGCCAAGCTGCCCTTGGCCTTCTTGGCCACCTGGTTGGCTCCTCCTCCCCCAACCCCGCCAGGGCCTTCTCCTCCAGGCCCTTTCCAGCCAGACTTCTCCTGGGCTGGAGCTGCTCAGGGTTGTTGGGACCCAAGTTCCTGCTCCGACCTCATCCCCTGTGCTCTCAGCCCATGGATCCAAGCAGCTCCCATCCCTCTGGAGAACCTCCAACCCCTTAAGCAGCTCCAACCCAGCTCCGGGTCACCCCCAGACTCTCTCCGGGTGCCCTCGGGGCCTTCATCAGTGATGAAGACATTGAGCAGGACCCAGCGCTGAGCCCTGGGGACACCACTCGGAGGCTCCAGCTGGAGTTAACCCCATCTCCACCACTCTCTGGGCCCTCCAGCCAACCGGTTTTCCGCCCAGGAGCGCGTTGGCCTCTCCAGGCCCGAGGTGACGGTTTCCGAAGCGGAAAGGGGTGAGAGATCACGTCGGAGGCTTTTCCGAAGTCCGGAAGGTTCCATCCCCAGCCTTTCCCTCATCCAGCTGGGCTGGAGCCACCTCCCAGGCTCTCACCTGTAGATGGGAGTCGTGTAGTAGGTGCCGACCTTCTTCTTCTCCGCGTTGTAGCGAACACCTAGGAGGGGACAACGGGCGGATGGGGCTGGGCCGGAGCAGCCGGGGACGCGGCTACGGGCCCCACGGAGCCTCGGGAATGCTGGAGAGGCCCAAGGGAGCGGATCTGGTGGGATCAGAGCGGGGTCGGAGCAGGACTCACCCATCCCGATGTGGTTCTTGCAGCCGTCGCACCAGATGTTGTAGGGCATCTCGAACCTGAGGGACACGGAGAGGGAATGTCACCGGATCTCAGGGTTTGGGGACATTCTGGGATCCAGGAGGTGAAGAATGTCACTGGATCTCAGGGTTTGGGAACATTGCGGGATCCAGGAGGTGAAGAATGTCACCGGATCTCAGGGTTTGGGGACATTCCGGGATCCAGGAGGTGAAGAATGTCACCGGATCTCAGGGTTTGGGGACATTGCGGGATCCAGGAGATGAGGAATGTCACTGGATCTCAGGGTTTGGGGACATTGCGGGATCCAGGGGGTGAAGAATGTCACTGGATCTCAGGGTTTGGGAACATTCCAGGATCCAGGAGGTGAAGAATGTCACCGGATCTCAGGGTTTGGGGACATTCCAGGATCCAGGAGGTGAAGAATGTCACCGGATCTCAAGGTCTGGGGACATTCCGGGATCCAGGAGATGAAGAATGTCACTGGATCTCAAGGTTTGGGGACATTCCGGGATCCAGGAGGTAAAGAATGTCACTGGATCTCAAGGTTTGGGGACATTCTAGGATCCAGGAGGTAAAGAATGTCACTGGATCTCAAGGTTTGGGGACATTCTGGGATCCAGGAGGTAAAGAATGTCACTGGATCTCAAGGTTTGGGGACATTCCGGGATCCAGGAGGTGAAGAATGTCACTGGATCTCAGGGTTTGGGAACATTCTGGGATTAAGGAGATGAAGAATGTCACTGGATCTCAGGGTTTGGGGACATTCTAGGATCCAGGAGATGAAGAATGTCACTGGATCTCAGGGTTTGGGGACATTCTAGGATCCAGGAGATGAAGAATGTCACTGGATCTCAGGGTTTGGGGACATTCTAGGATCCAGGAGATGAGGAATGTCACTGGATCTCAGGGTTTGGGGACATTCTAGGATCCAGGAGGTGAAGAATGTCACTGGATCTCAGGGTTTGGGGACATTCCGGGATCCAGGAGGTGAAGAATGTCACTGGATCTCAGGGTTTGGGGACATTCCAGGATTATGGAGATGAAGAATGTCACTGGATCTCAGGGTTTGGGGATGTTCTAGGATCCAGGAGATGAAGAAAGTCCCAGATCCAGGAGGAATCGTGAACATTCCAGACCCAGGGGGACCACGAAGGTCACTGGATCTCAAGGTCTGGGGACGTTCCGGGATCCAGGAGGTGAAGAATGTCACTGGATCTCAGGGTTTGGGGACATTCTGGGATCCAGGAGATGAAGAATGTCACTGGATCTCAGGGTTTGGGGACATTCTAGGATCCAGGAGATGAGGAATGTCACTGGATCTCAGGATTTGGGGACATTCCAGGATTAAGGAGGTGAAGAATGTCACTGGATCTCAGGGTTTGGGGACATTGCGGGATCCAGGAGGTGAAGAATGTCACCGGATCTCAGGGTTTGGGAACATTCCAGGATCCAGGAGGTGAAGAATGTCACTGGATCTCAGGGTTTGGGAACATTCCAGGATCCAGGAGGTGAAGAATGTCACTGGATCTCAGGGTTTGGGGACATTCTAGGATTATGGAGATGAAGAAAGTCCCAGATCCAGGAGGAATCAGGAACACTCCAGATCCAGGGAGATCATGAACATCACTGGACCTCAAGGTTTGGGGACATTCTAGGATCCAGGAGGTGAAGAATGTCACTGGATCTCAGGGTTTGGGAACATTCCGGATCCCAGGGCGGGGTGTGTCGGGAATGTTCCGGATCCTGGGGGGAGTTTGGGTGTCAGGAACTCACCGGATGACGAGGATGCCCTGGGCCAGCTTGCGGGCTCGTTCCCGCAGGGGGTGGCTCCCGTGGTACCGGTTGAGGGAGCCATGCTGGGGGGGGGGGGGGGGGCAGGGGGAGGGGGAATCAGGGGGGTCAGCAGAGCACCCCTCAAACCCCAGAGACTCCCCTAAAACCCCCAGAGCCCCCCCAAGCCCCAGAGACACCCCCCAAACCCCCAGAGACACCCCCCAAACCCCCAGAGACTCCCTCAAACGCTCCAACCCTAGAGACACTCCAAACCCTCTGACCCCCCAAACCCCAGAGACTCCCCCGAAACCTCAGACTCCCCAAAAACCCCAGTGATGCCCCAAAACCCCCAGAGACTCCCCCAAAACCCCCAGAGACCACCCAAACCCTCTGACGCACCAACCCCAGAGACTCCCCCAAACCCCCAGAGACTCCCCCAAAAGCCCCAGAGATGCTCCAAATCCCAGAGACTCCCCCAAACCCCCAGAGACTCCCCCAAAAACCCCAGAGATGCTCCAAATCCCAGAGACTCCTCCAAACCCCCAGAGACTCCCCCAAAAGCCCCAGAGATGCTCCAAATCCCAGAGACTCCCCCAAACCCCCAGAGATGCCCCAAAAACCCCAGAGACTTCCCCCAAAAACCACAGAGACTTCCCCCAAAAACCCCAGAGACCCCCCCAAACCCCAGAGACACCCCAGAAACCCCAGAGACGCCCTCAAACACTCCAACTCCAGAGACACTCCAAACCCCAGAGACTCCCCCAAACTCCAGAGACTCCCCCAAAAACCCCAGAGACCCCCCAAGACCCCCACAAACCCCAGAGAGTCCCTCAAAAACCCCAGAGCCCACCCAGAGACTCCTCCCAAACCCCAGAGACTCCCCAAAACCCCAGAGATGCCCCCAAAAAACCCCAGAGACTCCCCCAAAAACCTCAGAGACTCCCCCAAAAACCTCAGAGACTCCCCCAAAATACCCAGAGACCTCCCAGAGACCCCCCCAAACCCTAGAGACTTCCCCAAAAACCCCAGAGATTCCCCCCAAAAACCCAGAGACCCCTCAGAGACTCCCCCAAACCCCAGAGACTCCCCAAAAACCCCAGAGACCTCCCTCTTGCCCCTCTTAAACCTCCCTCCAGGACCCCAAACCCCAGAGAATCCCCCCCCCTCCAAAACCCCCAGAGACTCCCCAAAAACCCCAGAGACTCCCCCAAACCCCAGAGTCGCCCCAAAACCCCCAGAGACCCCACTCTTGGCCCCCCAAAACCTCCCCCCGGGACCCCCAAATCCACCCCCAGGACCCCCAAACCTCCCCCCAGGACCCCCAAACGCCCCCCAGGACCCCCAAATGACCCCCAGGACCCCCAAATCAGCCCCCTGCACACCTCAGCCCCCCCCAAATGCCCCCCAGCCCCCCCCAGGACTCCCCAAACCTCCCCCCAGGCCCCCCAAACGCCCCCCAGGACCCCCAAATCTGCCCCCTGCACACCTCAGTCCCCCCCAGGACTCCCAAACCTCCACCCAGGACCCCCAAAGGCCCCCCAGGACCCCCCCATATGCTCCCCAGTACCTTGGCAGGGTCGAAGTCGGGGGGGTAGTACTTGTTGGTGCCTTTGCGCTCGCCCTGCGGGGAAACAGGGCTCAGGGGCGGCCACCGTGGCCACCAAGGGGCTGGGGTGGCCACCGTGGGGCTAGGGTGGCCTTGGTGGAGCTGGGGTGGCCGTGGTAGAGCTGGGGAGGGGCTCCAGTGGCCACCGTGGAGCTGGGCTTGGCCACCAAGGAGCTGGGGAGGGGCTCCAGTGGCCGCTGTGAAGCTGGGGTGGCCCTGGTGGCCACCGTGGGGTTGGGGTGGCCACCAAGGAGCTGAGGCTGGGGTGGCCCTGGTGGTCACCTCTGGGCTAGGGTGGCCCTGGTGGAGCTTGAGTGGCTCCAGGGGCCACCACAGAGCTCAGGTGGCCCTGGTGGAGCTGGGGTGGCCGTGGTAGAGCTGGGGAGGGGCTCCAGTGGCCACCATGGGGCTAGAGTGGCCTTGGTGGAGCTCGGGTGGCACTGGTGGCCACCACAGAGCTCAAGTGGCCCTGGTGGAGCTGGGGTGGCCGTGGTAGAGCTGGGCTCCAGCGGCTACTATGGAGCTAGGGGGGTTGGCCATGGTGGCCACCATGGGGCTGGGTTGGCTTCAGTGGCCACCACGGGGCTCGGGTGGCCCTGCTGGAGCTTGAGTGGCCCTGGTGGCCACCATGGGGCTAGGGGTGGCCCCAGTAGCCACTGGGCAGCTGTGGTGGCCCCGGTAGCCAATTTGCAGATCGAGTTGCCACACTCACCATGGCGAAGGGTCTTGGATGGCCAGAGGAGACCTAGGGGGACACAACCAGTACAGGGTCAGGGCTCCCAGTTCATACTGGGACCAGCCTCCCACTCCCAGTAAAGGATCAGGGCTCCCAGTTCATACTGGGACAAGCCCCAAACTCCCAATATGGGGTCAGGGCTCCCAGTTCATACTGGGACCAGCCCCAAACTCCCACTAAGGGATCAGAGCTCCCAGTTCAGACTGGGACGAGCCTCCCACTCCCAATAAGGGATCAGGGCTCCCAGTTCATACTGGGACAAGCCCCAAACTCCCAGTTCATACTGGGACGAGCCTCCCACTCCCAATATGGGGTCAGAGCTCCCAGTTCATACTGGGACGATCCCCCCACTCCCAGTAAGGGGTCAGGGCTCCCAGTTCATACTGGGAGGAGCCCCCAAACTCCCCCTAAGGGATCAGAGCTCCCAGTTCATACTGGGACAAGCCCCAAACTCCCAATATGGGGTCAGGGCTCCCAGTTCATACTGGGACGATCCCCCCCACTCCCAGTAAGGGGTCAGGGCTCCCAGTTCATAGTGGGAGGAGCCCCCAAACTCCCCCTAAGGGCTCAGAGGTCCCAGTTCTCCCCCTTCTGACTAACCTCTTCCGGCTTCTCTCTCCTCAGGCCACGCCCCTTCCGGTGACGTCGCACGACGCGCTCGGCA
>JAUMJK010002831.1:0-103397 GCA_033558105.1 Coccyzus lansbergi
GCTAATTCCCCTCAGGGCTTTTATAAGGGCCACAAGACCCTTCTAATGCCCCTCAGGACCCATCTAAAGGCCCCCAGACCCTTCTAATGCCCCTCAGGGCCTTTCAAAAGTACCCCAGACACTTCTAGAACCTCTCAGGGCCTTTCTATATGACCCCAGACCCTTGTAATGCACCTCAGGGCCTTTCTAAAGGCCCCATACCCTTGTAATGCCCCTCAGGACATTTCTAAAGGCCCCCAGACCCTTCTACAGCCCCTCAGGACGCTTCTAAAGGCCCCCAGGCCCTTCTAATGCCCCTCAGGGCCTTTCTAAAGTACCCCAGACACTTCTTGAACCTCTCAGGGCCTTTCTATATGACCCCAGACCCTTGTAATGCCCCTTAGGGCCTTTCTAAAGGCCCCCATACCCTTCCATTGCCCCTCAGGACATTTCTAAAGGTCCCCAGACCCTTCTAGAGCCCCTCAGGACATTTCTAAAGGCACCCAGACCCTTCTAATGCCACTCAGGGCCTTTCTAAAGGCCGCGAGACCCTTATAATCCCCCTGAGGGATTTTAAAAAGGCCCCCAGACCCTTCTGGACCCCCACAGGACGCTTCTAATAGCCCCCAGACCCTTCTAGAGCCCCTCAGGGCCTTTCTAAAGGCCTCCATACCCTTCTAATGACCCTCAAGACCCATGTAAAGGCCCCCAGACCCTTCTGGAGCCCCTGAAGACCCTTCTAAAAGCCCCCAGACCCTTATAGAGCCCCTCAGGACCCTTCTAATGTCCCCCAGACCCTGCTAATTCCCCTCAGGGCTTTTATAAGTGCCACAAGACCCTTCTAATGCCCCTCAGGACCCTTATAAAGGCACCCAGACCCTTCTAGAGCCTCTCAGGACAGTTTTAAATGCCTCCAGACCCTTCTAGACCCCCTCAGGACCATTCTAAAGGCCCTCAGACCCTTCTAATGCCCCTCAGGACATTTCTAAAGGCCCCCAGACCCTTCTAGAGCCCCTCAGGACATTTCTAAAGGCACCCAGACCCTTCTAATGCCCCTCAGGACCCTTCTAAAGGCCCCCAGACCCTTCTAATGCCCCTCAGGACCTTTCTAAAGTACACCAGACACTTTTAGAACCTCTCAGGGCCTTTCTATATGAACCCAGTCCCTTGTAATGCCCCTTAGGGCCTTTCTAAAGGCCCCCAGACCCTTCTAATGCCCCTCAGGACATTTCTAAAGGCCCCCAGACCCTTCTAATGCCACTCAGGGCCTTTCTAAAGGCCGCGAGACCATTATAATCCCCCTGAGGGCCTTTAAAAAGGCCCCCAGACCCTTCTGGACCCCCTCAGGACGCTTCTAATAGCCCCCAGACCCTTCTAGAGCCCCTCAGGGCCTTTCCAAAGGCCTCCACACCCTTCTAATGACCCTCAAGACCCATGTAAATGCCCCCAGACCCTTCTAGATTGCCTCAGGACCCATCTAAAAGCCCCCAGACCCTTCTAATGCCTTTCAGGGCCATTCTAAAGGCCTCCACACCCTTTTAATGACACTCAAGACCCATGTAAAGGCCCCTAGACCCTTCTAGATTGCCTCAGGACCCATCTAAATGCCCCCAGACCCTTCTAATGCCTTTCAGGACCCTTATGAAGGCCACAAGACCCTTCTAATGCCCCTCAGGACCTTTCTAAAGGCCCTCAGACCCTTCAAATGCCCCTCAGGGCATTTATAAAGGTTCCCAGACCCTTCTAGAGCCCGTCAGGACCCTTATAAAGGCCCCCAGACCATTCTAGAGCCCCTCAGGACACTTCTAAAGGCCCGCAGACCATTCTAATGCTCGTCATGGCCTTTCTAAAGGTCCCCAGACCCTTCTACTGCCCCTCAGGAGCATTCTAAAGGCCCCCAGACCCTTCTAATGCCCCACAGGGCCTTTCTAAAGGTCCCCAGACCCTTCTAGAGCCCCTGAAGACCCTTCTAAATGCCCCCAGACCCTTATAGAGCCCATCAGGACCCTTCTAAAGTCCCCCAGACCCTGCTAATTCCCCTCAGGGCTTTTATAAGGGCACCCAGACCCTTCTAATGCCCCTCAGGACCCATATAAAGGCACCCAGACCCTTCTAGAGCCTCTCAGGACAGTTTTAAATGCCTCCAGACCCTTCTAGACCCCCTCAGGACCATTCTATAGGCCCCCAGACCCTTCTAATGCCCCTCAGGACCCTTCTAAAGGCCCCCAGACCCTTCTAATGCCCCTCAGGGCCTTTCTAAAGTACCCCAGACACTTCTAGAACCTCTCAGGGCCTTTCTATATGAACCCAGACCCTTGTAATGCCCCTCAGGGCCTTTCTAAAGGCCCCCAGACCCTTCTAATGCCCCTCAGGACATTTCTAAAGGCCCCCAGACCCTTCTAGAGCCCCTCAGGACATTTCTAAAGGCACCCAGACCCTTCTAATGCCACTCAGGGCCTTTCTAAAGGCCGCGAGACCCTTATAATCCCCCTGAGGGCCTTTAAAAAGGCCCCCAGACCCTTCTGGACCCCCTCAGGACGATTCTAATAGCCCCCAGACCCTTCTAGAGCTCCTCAGGTCCTTTGTAAAGGCCTCCACACCATTCTAATGACCCTCAAGACCCATGTAAAGGCCCCCAGACCCTTCTAGATTGCCTCAGGACCCATCTAAAAGCCCCCAGACCCTTCTAATGCCTTTCAGGGCCTTTCTAAAGGCCTCCACACCCTTCTAATGACACTCAAGACCCATGTAAAGGCCCCTAGACCCTTCTAGATTGCCTCAGGACCCATCTAAAAGCCCCCAGACCCTTCTAATGCCTTTCAGGACCCTTATGAAGGCCACAAGACCCTTCTAATGCCCATCACGACCTTTCTAAAGACCCCCAGACCCTTCTAATGCCCCACAGGGCCTTTCTAAAGGTCCCCAGACCCATCTAGAGCCCCTGAAGACCCTTCTAAAGGCCCCCAGACCATTCTAGAGCCCCTCAGGACACTTTTAAAGGCCCGCAGACCATTCTAGAGCCTCTCAGGACAGTTTTAAATGCCTCCAGACCCTTCTAGACACCCTCAGGACCATTCTAAAGGCCCCCAGACCCTTCTAATGCCCCTCAGGACCCATCTAAAGGCCCCCAGACCCTTCTAATGCCCCTCAGGGCCTTTCTAAAGTACCCCAGACACTTCTAGAACCTCTCAGGGCCTTTCTATATGACCCCAGACCATTTTAAAGCCCCTCAGGGCCTTTCTAAAGGCCCCCATACCCTTCTAATGCCCCTCAGGACATTTCTATAGGCCCCCAGACCATTCTACAGCCCCTCAGGACATTTCTAAAGGCACCCAGACCCTTCTAATGCCACTCAGGGCCTTTCTAAAGGCCGCGAGACCCTTATAATCCCCCTGAGGGATTTTAAAAAGGCCCCCAGACCGTTCTGGACCCCCTCAGGACGATTCTAATAGCCCCCAGACCCTTCTAGAGCCCCTCAGGGCCTTCCTAAAGGCCTCCATACCCTTCTAATGACCCTCAAGACCCATGTAAAGGCCCCCAGACCCTTCTAGATTGCCTCAGGACCCATCTAAAAGCCCCCAGACCCTTCTAATGCCTTTCAGGACCCTTATGAAGGCCGCAAGACCCTTCTAATGCCCCTCAGGACCTTTCTAAAGGCCCTCAGACCCTTCTAATGCCCCTCAGGGCATTTATAAAGGTTCCCAGACCCTTCTAGAGCCCGTCAGGACCCTTATAAAGGCCCCCAGACCATTCTAGAGCCCCTCAAGACACTTCTAAAGGCCCGCAGACCATTCTAATGCACGTCAGGGCCTTTCTAAAGGTCCCCAGACCATTCTACTGCCCCTGAGGAGCATTCTAAAGGCCCCCAGACCCTTCTAATGCCCCACAGGGCCTTTCTAAAGGTCCCCAGACCCTTCTAGAGCCCCTGAAGACCCTTCTAAAGGCCTCCAGACCCTTATAGAGTCCCTCAGGACCCTTCTAAAGTCCCCCAGACCCTGCTAATTCCCCTCAGGGCTTTTATAAGGGCACCCAGACCCTTCTAATGCATCTCAGGACCCTTATAAAGGCACCCCGACCCTTCTAGAGCCTCTCAGGACAGTTTTAAATGCCTCCAGACCCTTCTAGACCCCCTCAGGACCATTCTAAAGGCCCCCAGACCATTCTAATGCCCCTCAGGACCCTTCTAAAGGCCCCCAGACCCTTCTAATGCCCCTCAGGGCCTTTCTAAAGTACCCCAGACACTTCTAGAACATCTCAGGGCCTTTCTATATGACCCCGGACCCTTCTAATGCCCCTGAGGGCCTTTCTAAAGGCCCCCAGACCCTTCTAATGCCCCTCAGGACATTTCTAAATGCACCCAGACCCTTCTAATGCCACTCAGGGCCTTTCTAAAGGCCGCGAGACCCTTATAATCCCCCTAGAGGGCCTTTAAAAAGGCCCCCAGACCCTTCTGGACCACCTCAGGACGATTCTAATAGCCCTCAGACCCTTCTAGAGCCCCTCAGGGCCTTTCTAAAGGCCTCCACACCCTTCTAATGACCCTCAAGACCCATGTAAAGGCCCCCAGACCCTTCTAGATTGCCTCAGGACCCATCTAAAAGCCCCCAGACCCTTCTAATGCCTTTCAGAGCCTTTCTAAAGGCCTCCACACCCTTATAATGACCCTCAAGACCCATGTAAAGGCCCCTAGACCCTTCTAGATTGCCTCAGGACCCATCTAAAAGCCCCCAGACCCTTCTAATGCCTTTCAGGACCCTTATGAAGGACACAAGACCCTTCTAATGCCCCTCAGGGCATTTATAAAGGTTCCCAGACCCTTCTAGAGCCCATCAGGACCCTTATAAAGGCCCCCAGACCATTCTAGAGCCCCTCAGGACAATTCTAAAGGCCCGCAGACCATTCTAATGCCCGTCAGGGCCTTTCTAAAGGTCCCCAGACCCTTCTACTGCCCCTCAGGAGCATTCTAAAGGCCCCCAGACCCTTCTAATGCCCCACAGGGCCTTTCTAAAGGTCCCCAGACCCTTCTAGAGCCCCTGAAGACCCTTCTAAAGGAACCCAGACCCTTCTAATGCCACTCAGGGCCTTTCTAAAGGCCGCGAGACCCTTATAATCCCCCTGAGGGCCTTTAAAAATGCCCCCGGACCCTTCTGGACCCCCTCAGGACGCTTCTAATAGCCCCCAGACCCTTCTAGAGCCCCTCAGGGCCTTACTAAAGGCCTCCACACCCTTCTAATGACCCTCAAGACCCATGTAAAGGCCCCCAGACCCTTCTAGATTGCCTCAGGACCCATCTAAATGCCCCCAGACACTTCTAATGCCTTTCAGGGCCTTTCTAAAGGCCTCCACACCCTTCTAATGACCCTCAAGACCCATGTAAAGTCCCCTAGACCCTTCTAGATTGCCTCAGGACCCATCTAAAAGCCCCCAGACCCTTCTAATGCCTTTCAGGACCCTTATGAAGGCCACAAGACCCTTCTAATGCCCCTCAGGACCTTTCTAAAGGCCCTCAGACCCTTCTAATGCCCCTCAGGGCATTTATAAAGGTTCCCAGACCCTTCTAGAGCCCGTCAGGACCTTTATAAAGGCCCCCAGACCCTTCTAGAGCCCCTCAGGACCCTTCTAAAGTCCCCCAGACCCTGCTAATTCCCCTCAGGGCTTTTATAATGGCACCCAGACCCTTCTAATGACCCTCAGGTCTCTTATAAAGGCACCCAGACCCTTCTAGAGCCTCTCAGGACAGTTTTAAATGCCTCCAGACCCTTCTAGACACCCTCAGGACCATTCTAAAGGCCCCCAGACCATTCTAATGCCCCTGAAGACCCTTCTAAAGGCCCCCAGACCCTTCTAATGCCCCTCAGGGCCTTTCTAAAGTACCCCAGACACTTCTAGTACTTCTCAGGGCATTTCTATATGACCCCAGACCCTTGTAATGTCACTCAGGGCCTTTCTAAAGGCCGCGAGACCATTATAATCCCCCTGAGGGCCTTTAAAAAGGCCCCCAGACCCTTCTGGACCCCCTCAGGACGATTCTAATAGCCCCCAGACCCTTCTAGAGCCCCTCAGGGCCTTTCTAAAGGCCTCCACACCCTTCTAATGACCCTAAAGACCCATGTAAAGTCCCCTAGACCCTTCTAGATTGCCTCAGGACCCATCTAAAAGCCCCCAGACCCTTCTATATGCCTTTCAGGGCCTTTCTAAAGGCCTCCACACCCCTCTAATGACCCTCAAGACCCATGTAAAGGCCCCCAGACCCTTCTAGATTGCCTCAGGACCCATCTAAAAGCCCCCAGACCCTTCTATATGCCTTTCAGGGCCTTTCTAAAGGCCTCCACACCCCTCTAATGACCCTCAAGACCCATGTAAAGGCCCCCAGACCCTTCTAGATTGCCTCAGGACCCATCTAAAAGCCCCCAGACCCTTCTAATGCCTTTCAGGACCCTTATAAAGGCCACAAGACCCTTCTAATGCCCCTCAGGACCTTTCTAAAGGCCCTCAGACCCTTCTAATGCCCCTCAGGGCATTTATTAAGGTTCCCAGACCCTTCTAGAGCCCGTCAGGACCCTTATAAAGGCCCCCAGACCATTCTAGAGCCCCTCAGGACACTTCTAAAGGCCCGCAGACCATTCTAATGCACGTCAGGGCCTTTCTAAAGGTCCCCAGACCCTTCTACTGCCCCTCAGGAGCATTCTAAAGACCCCCAGACCCTTCTAATGCCACTCAGGGCCTTTCTAAAGGTCCCCAGACCCTTCTAGAGCCCCTGAAGACCCTTCTAAAGGCCCCCAGACCCTTATAGAGCCCCTCAGGACCCTTCTAAAGTCCCCCAGACCCTGCTAATTCCACTCAGGGCTTTTATAAGGGCCACAAGACACTTCTAATGCCCCTCAGGACCCTTATAAAGGCCCTCAGACCCTTATAGAGCCCCTCAGGACCCTTCTAAAGTCCCCCAGACCCTGCTAATTCCCCTCAGGGCTTTTATAAGGGCACCCAGACCCTTCTAATGCCCCTCAGGACCCTTATAAAAGCACCCAGACGATTTTAGAGCCTCTCAGGACAGTTTTAAATGCCTCCAGACCTTTCTAGACCACCTCAGGACCATTCTAAAGACCCCCAGACCCTTCTAAAGGCCCCCAGACCCTTCTAATGCCCCTCAGGGCCTTTCTAAAGTACCCCAGACACTTCTAGAACCTCTCAGGGCCTTTCTATATGACGCCAAACCCTTGTAATGCCCCTCAGGGCCTTTCTAAAGGCCCCCATACCCTTCTAATGCCCCACAGGACATTTCTAAAGGCCCCCATACCCTTCTAGAGCCCCTCAGGACATTTCTAAAGGCACCCAGACCCTTGTAATGCCACTCAGGGCCTTTCTAAAGGCCGCGAGACCATTATAGTCCCCCTGAGGGCCTTTAAATAGGCCCCCAGACCCTTCTGGACCCCCTCAGGACGCTTCTAATAGCCCCCAGACCCTTCTAGAGCCCCTCAGGGCCTTTCTAAAGGCCTCCACACCCTTCTAATGACCCTCAAGACCCATGTAAAGGCCCCCAGACCCTTCTAGATTGCCTCAGGACCCATCTAAAAGCCCCCAGACCCTTCTAATGCCTTTCAGGGCCTTTCTAAAGGCCTCCACACCCTTCTAATGACCCTCAAGACCCATGTAAAGGCCCCTAGACCCTTCTAGATTGCCTCAGGACCCATCTAAAAGCCCCCAGACCCTTCTAATGCCTTTCAGGACCCTTATGAAGGCCACAAGACCCTTCTAATGCCCCTCAGGACCTTTTTAAAGGCCCTCAGACCCTTCTAATGCCCCTCAGGGCATTTATAAAGGTTCCCAGACCCTTCTAGAGCCCGTCAGGACCCTTATAAAGGCCCCCAGACCATTCTAGAGCCCCTCAGGACACTTCTAAAGGCCCGCAGACCATTCTAATGCCCGTCAGGGCCTTTCTAAAGGTCCCCAGACCCTTCTACTGCCCCTCAGGAGCATTCTAAAGGCCCCCAGACCCTTCTAATGCCCCACAGGGCCTTTCTAAAGGTCCCCAGACCCTTCCAGAGCCCCTGAACACCATTCTAAATGCCCCCAGACCCTTATAGAGCCCCTCAGGACCCTTCTAAAGTCCCCCAGACCCTGCTAATTCCCCTCAGGGCTTTTATAAGGGCACCCAGACCCTTCTAATGACCCTCAGGACCCTTCTAAAGGCCCCCAGACCCTTCTAATGCCCCTCAGGGCCTTACTAAAGTACCCCAGACACTTCTAGAACCTCTCAGGTCCTTTCTAAAGTACCCCAGACCCTTGTAATGCCCCTCAGGGCCTTTCTAAAGGCCCCCAGACCCTTCTAATGCCCCTCAGGACATTTCTAAAGGCCCCCAGACCCTTCTAGAGCCCCTCAGGACATTTCTAAAGGCACCCAGACCCTTGTAATGCCACTCAGGGCCTTTCTAAGGGCCGCGAGACCATTATAGTCCCCCTGAGGGCCTTTAAATAGGCCCCCAGACCCTTCTGGACCCCCTCAGGACGCTTCTAATAGCCCCCAGACCCTTCTAGAGCCCCTCAGGGCCTTTCTAAAGGCCTCCACACCCTTCTAATGACCCTCAAGACCCATGTAAAGGCCCCCAGACCCTTCTAGATTGCCTCAGGACCCATCTAAAAGCCCCCAGACCCTTCTAATGCCTTTCAGGACCCTTATGAAGGCCACAAGACCCTTCTAATGCCCCTCAGGACCTTTCTAAAGGCCCTCAGACCCTTCTAATGCCCCTCAGGGCATTTATAAAGGTTCCCAGACCCTTCTAGAGCCCGTCAGGACCCTTATAAAGGCCCCCAGACCATTCTAGAGCCCCTCAGGACACTTCTAAAGGCCCGCAGACCATTCTAATGCCCGTCAGAGCCTTTCTAAAGGTCCCCAGACCCTTCTACTGCCCCTCAGGAGCATTCTAAAGGCCCCCAGACCCTTCTAATGCCCCACAGGGCCTTTCTAAAGGTCCCCAGACCCTTCTAGAGCCCCTGAAGACCCTTCTAAAGGCCCCCAGACCCTTATAGAGCCCCTCAGGAGCCTTCTAAAGTCCCCCAGACAATGCTAATTCCCCTCAGGGCTTTTATAAGGGCACCCAGACCCTTCTAATGCCCCTCAGGACCCTTATAAAGGCACCCAGACCCTTCTAGAGCCTCTCAGGACAGTTTTAAATACCTCCAGACCCTTCTAGACCCCCTCAGGACCATTCTAAAGGCCCCCATACCCTTCTAATGCCCCTCAGGGCCCTTCTAAAGTCCCCCAGACCCTTCTAATGCCCCTCAGGGCCTTTCTAAAGTACCCCAGACACTTCTAGAACCTCTCAGAGCCTTTCTATATGACCCCAGACCCTTGTAATGCCCCTCAGGGCCTTTCTAAAGGCCCCCAGACCCTTCTAATGCCCCTCAGGACATTTCTAAAGGCCCCCAGACCCTTCTAGAGCCCCTCAGGACATTTCTAAAGGCACCCAGACTCTTCTAATGCCACTCAGGGCCTTTCTAAATGTCGCGAGACCCTTATCATCCCCCTGAGGGCCTTTAAAAAGGCCCCCAGACCCTTCTGGACCCCCTCAGGATGCTTCTAATAGCCCCCAGACCCTTCTAATGCCCCACAGGGCCTTTCTAAAGGCCTCCACACCCTTCTAATGACCCTCAAGACCCATGTAAAGACCCCTAGACCCTTCTAGATTGCCTCAGGACCCATCTAAAAGCCCCCAGACCCTTCTAATGCCTTTCAGGACCCTTATGAAGGCCGCAAGACCCTTCTAATGCCCCTCAGGACCTTTCTAAAGGCCCTCAGACCCTTCTAATGCCCCTCAGGGCATTTATAAAGGTTCCCAGACCCTTCTAGAGCCCGTCACGACCCTTATAAAGGCCCCCAGACCATTCTAGAGCCCCTTAGGACACTTCTAAAGGCCTGCAGACCATTCTAATGCCCGTCAGGTCCTTTCTAAAGGTCCCCAGACCCTTCCACTGCCCCTCAGGAGCATTCTAAAGGCCCCCAGACCCTTCTAATGCCCCACAGGGCCTTTCTAAAGGTCCCCAGACCCTTCTAGAGCCCCTGAAGACCCTTCTAAAGGCACCCAGACCCTTCTAATGCCACTCAGGGCCTTTCTAAAGGTTGCGAGACCCTTATCATCCCCCTGAGGGCTTTTAAAAAGGCCCCCAGACCCTTCTGGACCCGCTCAGGACGCTTCTAATAGCCCCCAGACCCTTCTAGAGCCCCTCAGGGCCTTACTAAAGGCCTCCACACCCTTCTAATGACCCTCAAGACCCATGTAAAGGCCCCCAGACCCTTCTAGAGCCCCTCAGGACCCTTCTAAAGTCCCCCAGACCCTGCTAATTCCCCTCAGGGTTTTTATAAGGGCACCCAGACCCTTCTAATGCCCCTCAGGACCCTTATAAAGGCACCCAGACCCTTCTAGAGCCTCTCAGGACAGTTTTAAATGCCTCCAGACCCTTCTAGACCCACTCAGGACCATTCTAAAGACCCCCAGACCCTTCTAATGCCTTTCAGGACCCTTATGAAGGCCACAAGACCCTTCTAATGCCCCTCAGGACCTTTCTAAAGGCCCTCAGACCCTTCTAATGCCCCTCAGGGCATTTATAAAGGTTCCCAGACCCTTCTAGAGCCCCTCAGGACCCTTCTAAAGGCCCCCAGACCCTTCTAATGCCCCTCAGGGCCTTTCTAAATGCCCCCAGACCCTTCTGGACCCCCTCAGGACACTTCTAATAGCCCCCAGACCCTTCTAGAGCCCCTCAGGGTCTTTCTAAAGGCCTCCACACCCATCTAATGACCCTCAAGACCCATGTAAAGGCCCCCAGACCCTTCTAGATTGCCTCAGGACCCATCTAAAAGCCCCCAGACCCTTCTAATGCCTTTCAGGGCCTTTCTAAAGGCCTCCACACCCTTCTAATGACCCTCAAGACCCATGTAAAGGCCCCTAGACCCTTCTAGATTGCCTCAGGACCCATCTAAAAGCCCCCAGACCCTTCTAATGCCTTTCAGGACCCTTATGAAGGCCACAAGACCCTTCTAATGCCCCTCAGGACCTTTCTAAAGGCCCTCAGACCCTTCTAATGCCCCTCAGGGCATTTATAAAGGTTCCCAGACCCTTCTAGAGCCCGTCAGGACCCTTATAAAGGCCCCCAGACCATTCTAGAGCCCCTCAGGACACTTCTAAAGGCCCGCAGACCATTCTAATGCCCGTCAGGGCCTTTCTAAAGGTCCCCAGACCCTTCTACTGCCCCTCAGGAGCATTCTAAAGGCCCCCAGACCCTTCTAATGCCCCACAGGGCCTTTCTAAAGGTCCCCAGACCCTTCTAGAGCCCCTGAAGACCCTTCTAAAGGCCCCCAGACCCTTCTAGAGCCCGTCAGGACCCTTTTAAAGTCCCCCAGACCCTGCTAATTCCCCTCAGGGCTTTTATAAGGGCACCCAGACCCTTCTAATGCCCCTCAGGACCCTTATAAAGGCACCCAGACCCTTCTAGAGCCTCTCAGGACAGTTTTAAATGCCTCCAGAGCCTTCTAGACCCCCTCAGGACCATTCTAAAGGCCCCCATACCCTTCTAATGACCCTCAGGGCCCTTCTAAAGGCCCCCAGACCCTTCTAATGCCCCTCAGGACCCTTCTAAAGGCCCCCAGACCCTTCTAATGCACCTCAGGGCCTTTCTAAAGTACCCCAGACACTTCTAGAACCTCTCAGGGCCTTTCTATATGACCCCAGACCCTTGTAATGCCCCTCAGGGCCTTTCTAAAGGCCCCCAGACCCTTCTAATGCCCCACAGGACATTTCTAAAGGCCCCCAGACCCTTCTAGAGCCCCTCAGGACATTTCTAAAGGCACCCAGACCTTTGTAATGCCACTCAGGGCCTTTCTAAAGGCCGCGAGACCCTTATAGTCCCCCTGAGGGCCTTTAAAAAGGCCCCCAGACCCTTCTGGACCCCCTCAGGACGCTTCTAATAGCCCCCAGACCCTTCTAGAGCCCCTCAGGGCCTTTCTAAAGGCCTCCACACCCTTCTAATGACCCTGAAGACCCATGTAAAGGCCCCCAGATCCTTCTAGATTGCCTCAGGACCCATCTAAAAGCCCCCAGACCATTCTAATGCCTTTAAGGACCATAATGAAGGCCACAAGACCCTTCTAATGCTCCTGAGGACCTCTCTAAAGGCCCTCAGACTATTCAAATGCCCCTCAGGACTGTTTTAAAGGCCCCCAGACCATTCTAATGCCACTCAGGACACTTATAAAGGCCCACAGACCCTTCTAATGCCCCTCAGGACCATTGTGAAGGTCCCCAGACACTTCTAGAACCTCTCACAGCCATTCTATATGACCCCAGACCCTTGTAATGCCACTCAGGGCCTTTCTAAAGGTCCCCAGACCCTTCTAGAGCCCCTGAAGACCCGTTTAAAGGCCCCCAGACCCTTATAGAGCCCCTCAGGACCCTTCTAAAGTCCCCCAGACCCTGCTAATTCCCCTCAGGGCTTTTATAAGGGCACCCAGACCATTCTAATGCCCCTCAGGACCCTTATAAAGGCACCCAGACCCTTCTAGAGCCTCTCAGGACAGTTTTAAATGCCTCCAGACCCTTCTAGACCCCCTCAGGACCATTCTACAGGCCCCCAGACCCTTCTAATGCCCCTCAGGGCCTTTCTAAAGTACCCCAGACACTTCTAGAACCTCTCAGGGCCTTTCTATATGACCCAAAACCCTTGTAATGCCTCTCAGGGCCTTTCTAAAGGCCTCCAGACCCTTCTAATGCCCCTCAGGGCCTTTCCAAATTACCCCAGACACTTCTAGAACCTCTCAGAGCCTTTCTATATGACCCCAGACTCTTGTAATGTCACTCAGGGCCTTTCTAAAGGCCGCGAGACCCTTATAATCCTCCTGAGGGCCTTTAAAAAGGCCCCCAGACCCTTCTGGACCCACTCAGGACGCTTCAAATAGCCCCCAGACCCTTCTAGAGCCCCTCAGGGCCTTTCTAAAGGCCTCCACACCCTTCTAATGACCCTCAAGACCCATGTAAAGGACCCCAGACCATTCTAGAGCCCCTCAGGACCCTTCAAAATGCCCCCAGACCATTCTAATGCCGGTCAGGGCCTTTCTAAACGTGCCCAGACCCTTCTACTGCCCCTCAAGAGCATTCTAAAGGCCCCCATACCCTTCTAATGCCCCTCAGGACATATCTAAATGCCCCCAGACCCTTATAATGCCACTCAGGGCATTTATAAAGGTCCCAAGACCCTTCTAGAGCCCCTCAGGACCATTCTAAAGGCCCCCAGACTCTTTTAGAGCCCCTCAGGGCCATTCTAAAGGCCCGCAGACGCATCAAAAGCCCCTCAACATCCTTCTAACTGCTCCCTGACCCTTCTAAAGCCCCTCAGGGCCTTTTTAAAGGCCCCCAGACCCTTCTAATGCACCTCAGGACACTTCTAAAGGCCCCCAGACCCTTCTAGATCCCCTCAAGACCCTTCTAAAAGGCCCCAGACCTTTCTAATGCCCCTCATGACCCTTCTAAAGGCACCGAGACAATTTTAGAGCACCTCAGGACATTTCTAAAGGACCCCAGATCTTTCTAGAGCCCCTCAGGACCCTTCTAGAGGCCCCCAGACCCTTCTAGAGCCCCTCAGGACGATTCTAAAGGCCCCCAGACCCTTCTAATGCTCCTCAGGACATTTCTAAATTACCCCAGACACTTCTAGAACCTCTCAGAGCCTTTCTATATGACCCCAGACCCTTGTAATGCCACTCAGGGCCTTTCTAAAGGCCGCGAGACCCTTATAATCCCCCTGAGGGCCTTTTAAATGGCCCGCAGACCCCTCTGGACCCCCTCAGGACGATTCTAATAGCCCCCAGACCCTTCTAGAGCCCCTCAGGGCCTTTCTAAAGGCCTCCACACCCTTCTAATGAACCTCAAGACCCATGTAAAGGCCCCCAGACCCTTCTAGATTGCCTCAGGACCCATCTAAAAGCCTCCAGACCCTTCTAATGCCTTTCAGGACCCTTATGAAGGCCACAAGACCCTTCTAATGCCCCTCAGGACCTTTCTAAAGGCCCTCAGACCCTTCTAATGCCCCTCAGGGCATTTATAAAGGTTCCCAGACCCTTCTAGAGCCCTTCAGGACCCTTATAAAGGCCCCCAGACCATTCTAGAGCCCCTCAGGACACTTCTAAAGGCCCGCAGACCATTCTAATGCCTGTCAGGGCCTTTCTAAAGGTCCCCAGACCCTTCTACTGCCCCTCAGGAGCATTCTAAAGGCCCCCAGACCCTTCTAATGCCCCACAGGGCCTTTCTAAAGGTCCCCAGACCCTTCTAGAGCCACTGAAGACCCTTCTAAAGACCCCCAGACCCTTATAGAGCCCCTCAGGACCCTACTAAAGTCCCCCAGACCCTGCTAATTCCCCTCAGGGCTTTTATAAGGGCACCCAGACCCTTCTAATGCCCCTCAGGACCCTTATAAAGGCACCCAGACCCTTCTAGAGCCTCTCAGGACAGTTTTAAATGCCTCCAGACCGTTCTAATGACCCTCAGGACCATTCTAAAGGCCCCCAGACCCTTCTAATGCCCCTCAGGACCCTTCTAAAGGCCCTCAGACCATTCTAATTCCCCTCAGGGCCTTTCTAAAGTACCCCAGACACTTATAGAACCTCTCAGGGCCTTTCTATATGACCCCAGACCCTTCTAATGCCCCTCAGGGCCTTTCTAAAGGCCCCCATACCCTTCTAATGCCCCACAGGGCCTTTCTAAAGGCCCCCAGACCCTTCTAGAGCCCCTCAGGACATTTCTAAAGGCACCCAGACCCTTCTAATGCCACTCAGGGCCTTTCTAAAGGCCGCGAGACCCTTATAATCCCCCTGAGGGCCTTTAAAAAGGCCCCCAGACCCTTCTGGACCCCCTCAGGACGCTAATAAGAGCCCCAAGACCCTTCTAAAGCCCCTCAGGGCCTTTCTAAAGGCCTTCACACCCTTCTAATGACCCTCAAGACCCATGTAAAGGCACCCAGACCCTTCTAGATTGCCTCAGGACCAATCTAAAAGCCCCCATACCCTTCTAGAGCCCCTCAGGGCCTTTCTAAAGGCCTCCACACCCTTCTAATGACCCTCAAGACCCATGTAAATGCCCCTAGACCCTTCTAGATTGCCTCAGGACCCATCTAAAAGCCCCCAGACCCTTCTAATGCCTTTCAGGACCCTTATGAAGGCCACAAGACCCTTCTAATGCCCCTCAGGACCTTTCTAAAGGCCCTCAGACCCTTCTAATGCCCCTCAGGGCATTTATAAAGGTTCCCAGACCCTTCTAGAGCCCGTCAGGACCATTATAAAGGCCCCCAGACCATTCTAGAGCCCCTCAGGACACTTCTAAAGGCCTGCAGACCATTCTAATGCCCGTCAGGGCCTTTATAAATGTCCCCAGACCCTTCTACTGCCCCTCAGGAGCATTCTAAAGGCCCCCAGACCCTTCTAATGCCCCACAGGGCCTTTCTAAAGGTCCCCAGACCCTTCTAGAGCCACTGAAGACCCTTCTAAAGGCCCCCAGAACCTTATAGAGCCCCTCAGGACCCTACTAAAATCACCCAGACCCTGCTAATTCCCCTCAGGGCTTTTATAAGGGCACCCAGACCCTTCTAATGCCCCTCAGGACCCTTATAAAGGCACCCAGACCCTTCTAGAGCCTCTCAGGACAGTTTTAAATGCCTCCAGACCCTTCTAATGACCCTCAGGACCATTCCAAATACCCCCAGACCCTTCTAATGCCTTTCAGGACCTTTATGAAGGCCCCCATACCCTTCTAATGCCCCTCAGGGCCTTTCTAAAGTACCCCAGACACTTATAGAACCTCTCAGGGCCTTTCTATATGACGCCGGACCCTTCTAATGCCCCTCAGGGCCTTTCTAAAGGCCCCCATTCCCTTCTAATGCCCCTCAGGGCCTTTCTAAAGGCCCCCAGACCCTTCTAGAGCAAATCAGGACATTTCTAAAGGCACCCAGACCATTCTAATGCCACTCAGGGCCATTCTAAAGGCCGCGATACCCTTATAATCCCCCTGAGAGCCTTTAAAAAGGCCCCCAGACCCTTCTAGATTGCCTCAGGACCCATCTAAAAGCCCCCAGACCCTTCTAATGCCTTTCAGGACCCTTATGAAGGCCACAAGACGCTTCTAATGCCCCTCAGGACATTTCTAAAGGCCCTCAGACTATTCAAATGCCCCTCAGGACTCTTTTAATGGCCCCCCAGACCCTTCTAGAGCCCGTCACGACCCTTATAAAGGCCCCCAGATCCTTCTAATGCCCCTCAGGACACTTCTAAAGGCCTCCAGACCCTTCTAATGCCCCTGAGGGCCTTTCTAAATTACCCCAGACACTTCTAGAACCTCTCAGAGCATTTCTATATGACCCCAGACCCTTGTAATGCCACTCAGGGCCTTTCTAAAGGCCGCGAGACCCTTATAATCCCCCTGAGGGCCTTTAAAAAGGCCCCCAGACCCTTCTGGACCCCCTCAGGACGCTTCTAATACCCCCAGACGCTTCTAGAGCCCCTCAGGGCCATTCTAAAGGCCTCCACACCCTTCTAATGACCCTCAAGACCCATGTAAAGGCCCCCAGATCATTCTAGAGCCCCTCAGGACACTTCTAAAGGCCCGCAGACCATTCTAATGCAAGTCAGGGCCTTTATAAAGGTCCTCAGACCCTTCTACTGCCTCTAAGGAGCATTCTAAAGGCCCCTAGACCCTTCTAATGCCCCACAGGGCCTTTCTAAAGGCCCCCAGACCCTTATAGAGCCCCTCAGGACCCTTCTAAAGTCCCCCAGACCCTGCTAATTCCCCTCTGGTCTTTTATAAGGGCCACAAGACCCTTCTAATGCACCTCAGGTCCCTTATAAAGGCACCCAGACCCTTCTAGAGCCTCTCAGGACAGTTTAAAATGCTTCCAGACCATTCTAGACCCCCTCAGGACCATTCTAAACGCCCCCAGACCCTTCTAATGCCCCTCAGGGCCTTTCTAAAGTACCCCAGACACTTCTAGAACCTCTCAGGGCCTTTCTATATGACCCCAGACCCTTGTAATGCCCCTCAGGGCCTTTCTAAAGGCCCCCATACCCTTCTAATGCCCCTCAGGACATTTCTTAAGGCCCCCAGACCCTTCTAGAGCTCCTCAGGACATTTCTAAAGGCACCCAGACCCTTCTAATGCCACTCAGGGCCTTTGTATAGGCCGCGAGACCCTTATAATCCTCCTGAGGGACTTTATAAAGGCCCCCAAACCCTTCTGGACCCCCTCAGGATGCTTCTAATAGCCCCCAGACCCTTCTAGAGCCCCTCAGGGCCTTTCTAAAGGCCTCCACACCCTTCTAATGACCCTCAAGACCCATGTAAAGGCCCCCAGACCCTTCTAGATTGCCTCAGGACCCATCTAAAAGCCCCCAGACCCTTCTAATGCCTTTCAGGACCCTTATGAAATCTACAAGACCCTTCTAATGCCCCTCAGGACCTTTCTAAAGGCCCTCAGACCCTTCTAATGACCCTCAGGGCATTTATAAAGGTTCCCAAACCCTTCTAGAGCCCGTCAGGACCCTTATAAAGGCCCCCAGACCATTCTAGAGCCCCTCAGGACACTTCTAAAGGCCCGCAGACCATTCTATTGCCCGTCAGGGCCTTTCTAAAGGTCCCCAGACCCTTCTACTACCCCTCAGGAGCATTCTAAAGGCCCCCAGACACATCTAATGCCCCACAGGGCCTTTCTAAAGGTCCCCAGACCCTTCTAGAGCCCCTGAAGACCCTTCTAAAGGCCTCCACAACCTTCTAATAACCCTCAAGACCCATGTAAAGGCCCCCAGACCCTTTTAGATTGCCTCAGGACCCATCTAAAAGACCCCAGACCCTTCTAATGCCTTTCAGGACCCTTATGAAGGCCACAAGACCCTTCTAATGCCCCTCAGGACCATTCTAAAGGCCCTCAGACTATTCAAATGCCACTCAGGACTCTTTTAAAGGTCCCCACACCCTTCTACTGCCCCTCAGAACCCTTCTAAAGGCCCCAAGACCCTTCTAATGCCCCTCAGGACCTTTCTAATTTACCCCAGACACTTCTAGAACCTCTCAGAGCCTTTCTATATGACCCCAGACCCTTATAATGCCACTCAGGGCCTTTGTAAATGCCGCGACACCCTTACAATCCCCCTGAGGGCCTTTAAAAAGGCCCCCATACCCTTCTGGACCCCCTCAGGACACTTCTAAAGGCCCGCAAACCATTCTAATGCCCGTCAGGGCCTTTATAAAGGTCCCCAGACCCTTCTACTTCCCCTCAGGAGCATTCTAAAGGCCTCCAGACCCTTCTAATACCCCACAGGGCCTTTCTAAAGGTCCCCAGACCCTTCTAGAAGCTCTGAAGACCCTTCTAAAGGCCCCCAGACCCTTATAGAGCCCCTCAGGACCCTTATAAAGTCCCCCAGACCCTGCTAATTCCCCACAGGGCTTTTATAAGGGCCACAAGACCCTTCTAATGCCCCTCAGGACCCTTATAAAGGCCCCCAGACCCTTATAGAGCCCCTCAGGACCCTTCTAAAGTCCCCCAGACCCTGCTAATTCCCCTCAGGGCTTTTATAAGGGCACCCAGACCCTTCTAATGCCCCTCAGGACCCTTATAAAGGCACCCAGACCCTTCTAGAGCCTCTCAGGACAGTTTTAAATGCCTCCATACCCTTCTAGACCCCCTCAGGACCATTCTAAAGGCCCCCAGACCCTTCTAATGCCTTTCAGGACCCTTATGAAGGCCACAAGACCATTCTAATGCCCCTCAGGACCTTTCTAAAGGCCCTCAAACTATTCAAATGCCCCTCAGGACTCTTTTAAAGGTCCCCTGACCCTTCTACTGCCCCTCAGAACCCTTCTAAATGCCCCAAGACCATTCTAATGCCCCTCAGGACCTTTCTAATTTACCCCAGACACTTCTAGAACCTCTCAGAGCCTTTTTATATGACCCCGGACCCTTATAATGCCACTCAGGGCCTTTGTAAATGCCGCGACACCCTTACAATCCCCCTGAGGGCCTTTAAAAAGGCCCCCAGACCCTTCTGGACCCTGTCAGGACACTTCTAAAGGCCCGCAGACCATTCTAATGCCCGTCAGGACCGTTCTAAAGTCCCCCAGAGCCTGTTAATTCCCCTCAGGGCTTTTATAAGGGCACCCAGACCATTCTAATGCCCCTCAGGACCCTTATAAAGGCACCCAGACCCTTCTAGAGCCTCTCAGGACAGTTTTAAATGCCTCCAGACCATTCTAGACCCCCTCAGGACCATTCTAAAGGACCCCAGACCCTTCTAATGCCCCTCAGGACCCTTCTAAATGCCCCCAGACCCTTCTAATGCCCCTCAGGGCCTTTCTAAAGTACCCCAGACACTTCTAGAACCTCTCAGGGCCTTTCTATATGACCCCAAACCCTTGTAATGCCTCTCAGGGCCTTTCTAAAGGCCCCCATGCCCTTCTAATGCCCCTCAGGACATTTCTAATGGCACCCAGACCCTTCTAATGCCCCTCAGGGTCTTTCTAAAGGCCGCGAGACCCTTATAATCCCCCTGAGGGCCTTTAAAAAGCCCCCCAGACCCTTCTGGACCCCCTCAGGACGCTTCTAATACCCCCAGACCCTTCTAGAGCCCCTCAGGGGTTTTCTAAAGGCCTCCACACCCTTCTAATGACCCTCAAGACCCATGTAAAGGCCCCTAGACCCTTCTAGATTGCCTCAGGACCAATCTAAAAGCCCCCAGACCCTTCTAATGCTTTTCAGGACCCTTATGAAGGCCACAAGACCCTTCTAATGCCACTTAGGACCTTTCTAAAGGCCCGCAGATCCTTCTAATGCCCCTCAGGGCAATTATAAAGGTTCCCAGACCCTTCTAGAGTCCGTCAGGACCCTTATAAAGGCCCCCAGACCATTCTAGAGCCCCTCAGCACACTTCTAAACGCCCCCAGACCCTTCTAATGCCCCTCAGGGCCTTTCTAAAGTACCCCAGACACTTCTAGAACCTCTCAGGGCCTTTCTATATGACCCCAGACCCTTGTAATGCCCCTCAGGGCCTTTCTAAAGGCCCCTAGACCCTTCTAATGCCCCTCAGGACATTTCTTAAGGCCCCCAGACCCTTCTAGAGCCCCTTCAGGACATTTCTAAAGGCACCCAGACCCTTCTAATGCCACTCAGGGCCTTTGTAAAGGCCGCGAGACCCTTATAATCCCCCTGAGGGCCTTTATAAAGGCCCCCAAACCCTTCTGGACCCCCTCAGGATGCTTCTAATAGCCCCCAGACCCTTCTAGAGCCCCTCAGGGCCTTTCTAAAGGCCTCCAGACCCTTCTAGAGCCCCTCAGGACATTTCTAAAGGCACCCAGACCCTTCTAATGCCACTCAGGGCCTTTCTAAAGGCCGCGAGACCCTTATAATCCCCCTGAGGGCCTTTAAAAAGGCCCCCAGACCCTTCTGGACCCCCTCAGGACGCTAATAAGAGCCCCAAGACCCTTCTAAAGCCCCTCAGGGCCTTTCTAAAGGCCTTCACACCCTTCTAATGACCCTCAAGACCCATGTAAAGGCACCCAGACCCTTCTAGATTGCCTCAGGACCAATCTAAAAGCCCCCAGACCCTTCTAGAGCCCCTCAGGGCCTTTCTAAAGGCCTCCACACCCTTCTAATGACCCTCAAGACCCATGTAAATGCCCCTAGACCCTTCTAGATTGCCTCAGGACCCATCTAAAAGCCCCCAGACCCTTCTAATGCCTTTCAGGACCCTTATGAAGGCCACAAGACCCTTCTAATGCCCCTCAGGACCTTTCTAAAGGCCCTCAGACCCTTCTAATGCCCCTCAGGGCATTTATAAAGGTTCCCAGACCCTTCTAGAGCCCGTCAGGACCATTATAAAGGCCCCCAGACCATTCTAGAGCCCCTCAGGACACTTCTAAAGGCCTGCAGACCATTCTAATGCCCGTCAGGGCCTTTATAAATGTCCCCAGACCCTTCTACTGCCCCTCAGGAGCATTCTAAAGGCCCCCAGACCCTTCTAATGCCCCACAGGGCCTTTCTAAAGGTCCCCAGACCCTTCTAGAGCCACTGAAGACCCTTCTAAAGGCCCCCAGAACCTTATAGAGCCCCTCAGGACCCTACTAAAATCACCCAGACCCTGCTAATTCCCCTCAGGGCTTTTATAAGGGCACCCAGACCCTTCTAATGCCCCTCAGGACCCTTATAAAGGCACCCAGACCCTTCTAGAGCCTCTCAGGACAGTTTTAAATGCCTCCAGACCCTTCTAATGACCCTCAGGACCATTCCAAATACCCCCAGACCCTTCTAATGCCTTTCAGGACCTTTATGAAGGCCCCCATACCCTTCTAATGCCCCTCAGGGCCTTTCTAAAGTACCCCAGACACTTATAGAACCTCTCAGGGCCTTTCTATATGACGCCGGACCCTTCTAATGCCCCTCAGGGCCTTTCTAAAGGCCCCCATACCCTTCTAATGCCCCTCAGGGCCTTTCTAAAGGCCCCCAGACCCTTCTAGAGCAAATCAGGACATTTCTAAAGGCACCCAGACCATTCTAATGCCACTCAGGGCCATTCTAAAGGCCGCGATACCCTTATAATCCCCCTGAGAGCCTTTAAAAAGGCCTCCAGACCCTTCTAGATTGCCTCAGGACCCATCTAAAAGCCCCCAGACCCTTCTAATGCCTTTCAGGACCCTTATGAAGGCCACAAGACGCTTCTAATGCCCCTCAGGACATTTCTAAAGGCCCTCAGACTATTCAAATGCCCCTCAGGACTCTTTTAATGGCCCCCCAGACCCTTCTAGAGCCCGTCACGACCCTTATAAAGGCCCCCAGATCCTTCTAATGCCCCTCAGGACACTTCTAAAGGCCTCCAGACCCTTCTAATGCCCCTGAGGGCCTTTCTAAATTACCCCAGACACTTCTAGAACCTCTCAGAGCATTTCTATATGACCCCAGACCCTTGTAATGCCACTCAGGGCCTTTCTAAAGGCCGCGAGACCCTTATAATCCCCCTGAGGGCCTTTAAAAAGGCCCCCAGACCCTTCTGGACCCCCTCAGGACGCTTCTAATAGCCCCCAGACGGTTCTAGAGCCCCTCAGGGCCTTTCTAAAGGCCTCCACACCCTTCTAATGACCCTCAAGACCCATGTAAAGGCCCCCAGATCATTCTAGAGCCCCTCAGGACACTTCTAAAGGCCCGCAGACCATTCTAATGCAAGTCAGGGCCTTTATAAAGGTCCTCAGATCCTTCTACTGCCTCTAAGGAGCATTCTAAAGGCCCCCAGACCCTTCTAATGCCCCACAGGGCCTTTCTAAAGGCCCCCAGACCCTTATAGAGCCCCTCAGGACCCTTCTAAAGTCCCCCAGACCCTGCTAATTCCCCTCTGGTCTTTTATAAGGGCCACAAGACCCTTCTAATGCACCTCAGGTCCCTTATAAAGGCACCCAGACCCTTCTAGAGCCTCTCAGGACAGTTTAAAATGCTTCCAGACCATTCTAGACCCCCTCAGGACCATTCTAAACGCCCCCAGACCCTTCTAATGCCCCTCAGGGCCTTTCTAAAGTACCACAGACACTTCTAGAACCTCTCAGGGCCTTTCTATATGACCCCAGACCCTTGTAATGCCTCTCAGGGCCTTTCTAAAGGCCCCCATGCCCTTCTAATGCCCCTCAGGACATTTCTAATGGCACCCAGACCCTTCTAATGCCCCTCAGGGTCTTTCTAAAGGCCGCGAGACCCTTATAATCCCCCTGAGGGCCTTTAAAAAGCCCCCCAGACCCTTCTGGACCCCCTCAGGACGCTTCTAATACCCCCAGACCCTTCTAGAGCCCCTCAGGGGTTTTCTAAAGGCCTCCACACCCTTCTAATGACCCTCAAGACCCATGTAAAGGCCCCTAGACCCTTCTAGATTGCCTCAGGACCAATCTAAAAGCCCCCAGACCCTTCTAATGCTTTTCAGGACCCTTATGAAGGCCACAAGACCCTTCTAATGCCACTTAGGACCTTTCTAAAGGCCCGCAGATCCTTCTAATGCCCCTCAGGGCAATTATAAAGGTTCCCAGACCCTTCTAGAGTCCGTCAGGACCCTTATAAAGGCCCCCAGACCATTCTAGAGCCCCTCAGCACACTTCTAAACGCCCCCAGACCCTTCTAATGCCCCTCAGGGCCTTTCTAAAGTACCCCAGACACTTCTAGAACCTCTCAGGGCCTTTCTATATGACCCCAGACCCTTGTAATGCCCCTCAGGGCCTTTCTAAAGGCCCCTAGACCCTTCTAATGCCCCTCAGGACATTTCTTAAGGCCCCCAGACCCTTCTAGAGCCCCTTCAGGACATTTCTAAAGGCACCCAGACCCTTCTAATGCCACTCAGGGCCTTTGTAAAGGCCGCGATACCCTTATAATCCCCCTGAGGGCCTTTATAAAGGCCCCCAAACCCTTCTGGACCCCCTCAGGATGCTTCTAATAGCCCCCAGACCCTTCTAGAGCCCCTCAGGGCCTTTCTAAAGGCCTCCACACCCTTCTAATGACCCTCAAGACCCATGTAAAGGCCCCCAGACCCTTCTAGATTGCCTCAGGACCCATCTAAAAGCCCCCAGACCCTTCTAATGCCTTTCAGGACCCTTATGAAAGCCACAAGACCCTTCTAATGCCCCTCAGGACCTTTCTAAAGGCCCTCAGACCCTTCTAATGATCCTCAGGGCATTTATAAAGGTTCCCAAACCCTTCTAGAGCCCTTCAGGACCCTTATAAAGGCCCCCAGACCATTCTAGAGCCCCTCAGGACACTTCTAAAGGCCCGCAGACCATTCTAATGCCCGTCAGGGCCTTTCTAAAGGTCCCCAGACCTTTCTACTGCCCCTCAGGAGCATTCTAAAGGCCCCCAGACCCTTCTAATGCCCCACAGGGCCTTTCTAAAGGTCCCAAGACCCTTCTAGAGCCCCTGAAGACCCTTCTAAAGGCCTCCACACCCACCATTACAAGGGTCTGGGGTCATATAGAAAGGCCCTGAGAGGTTCTAGAAGTGTCTGGGGTACTTTAGAAAGGCCCTGAGGGGAATTAGAAGGGTCTGGGGGCATTTGGAAGGGTCCTGAAAGGCATTATAAGGGTCTGGGGGCCTTTATAAATGTCCTGAGGGGGATTAGAAGGGTATGGGTGCCTTTATAAGGGCCCTGAGGGGCATTACAAGGGTCTGGGGTCATATAGAAAGGCCCTGAGAGGTTCTAGAAGTGTCTGGGGTACTTTAGAAAGGCCCTGAGGGGCATTAGAAGGGTCTGGGGGCCTTTAGAAGGGTCCTGAGGTGCATTAGAAGGGTCTGGAGGCATTTAAAACTGTCCTGAGAGGCTCTAGAAGGGTCTGGGTGCCTTTATAAGGGTCCTGAGGGGCTCTATAAGGGTCTGGGGGCCTTTAGAAGGGTCTTCAGGGGCTCTAGAAGGATCTCGGGACCTTTAGAAAGGCCCTGTGGGGCATTAGAAGGGTCTGGGGGCCTTTAGAATGCTCCTGAGGGGCAGTAGAAGGGTCTGGGGACCTTTAGAAAGGCCCTGACGGGCATTAGAATGGTCTGCGGGCCTTTAGAAGTGTCCTGAGGGGCTCTAGAAGGGTCTGGGGGCCTTTATAAGGGTCCTGATTGGCTCTAGAAGGGTCTGAGAACCTTTATAAATGCCCTGAGGGTCATTAGACGGGTCTGAGGGCCTTTAGAAAGGTCCTGAGGGGCATTAGAAGGGTCTTGTGGCCTTTATAAGGGTCCTGAAAGGCATTAGAAGGGTCTGGGGGCTTTTAGATGGGTCCTGAGGCAATCTAGAAGGGTCTAGGGGCCTTTACATGGGTCTTGAGGGTCATTAGAAGGGTGTGGAGGCCTTTAGAAAGGCTCTGAAAGGCATTAGAAGGGTCTGGGGGCTTTTAGATGGGTCCTGAGGCAATCTAGAAGGGTCTGGGGGCCTTTACATGGTTCTTGAGGGTCATTAGAAGGGTGTGGAGGCCTTTAGAAAGGCCCTGAGGGGCTCCAGAAGGGTCTGGGGGCTATTAGAAGCATCCTGAGGGGGTCCAGAAGGGTCTGGGGGCTTTTTAAAGGCCCTCAGGGGGATTATAAGGGTCTTGCGGCCTTTAGAAAGGCCCTGAGTGGCATTAGAAGGGTCTAGGTGCCTTTAGAAATGTCCTGAGGGGCTCTAGAAGGGTCTGGGGGCCTTTAGAAATGTCCTGAGGGGCATTAGAAGGGTCTGGGGGCCTTTAGAAAGTCCCTGAGGGGCATTACAAGGGTCTGGGGTCATATAGAAAGGCCCGAGAGGTTCTAGAAGTGTCTGGGGTACTTTAGAAAGGCCCTGAGGGGCATTAGAAGGGTCTGGGGGCCTTTAGAATGGTCCTGAGGGGGTCTAGAAGGGTCTGGAGGCATTTAAAACTGTCCTGAGAGGCTCTAGAAGGGTCTGGGTTTCTTTATAAGGGTCCTGAGGGGCATTAGAAGGGTCTGGGTGCCCTTATAAAAGCCCTGAGGGGAATTAGCAGGGTCTGGGGGACTTTAGAAGGGTCCTGAGGGGCTCTATAAGGGTCTGAGGGCCTTTAGAAGGGTCTTCAGGGGCTCTAGAAGGGTCTGGGGACCTTTAGAAAGGCCCTATGGGGCATTAGAAGGGCCTTGGGTCCTTTAGAATGCTCCTGAGGGGCAGTAGAAGGGTCTGGGGACCTTTAGAAAGGCCCTGACGGGCATTAGAATGGTCTGCGGGCCTTTAGAAGTGTCCTGAGGGGCTCTAGAATGGTCTGGGAACCTTTATAAATTCCTAGAGGGGCAATAGAAGGGTCTGAGGGCCTTTAGAAAGGTCCTGAGGGGCATTAGAAGGGTCTTGTGGCCTTCATTATGGTCCTGAAAGGCATTAGAAGGGTCTGGGGGCTTTTAGATGGGTCCTGAGGCAATCTAGAAGGGTCTGGGGGCCTTTACATGGGTCTTGAGGGTCATTAGAAGGGTGTGGAGGCCTTTAGAAAGGCCCTAAGGGGCTCTAGAATAGTCTGGGGGCTATTAGAAGCGTCCTGAGGGGGTCCAGAAGGGTCTGGGGGCCTTTTTAATGGCCCTCAGGGGGATTATAAGGGTCTCGCGGCCTTTAGAAAGGCCCTGAGTGGCATTAGAAGGGTCTGGGTGCCTTTAGAAATGTCCTGAGGGGCTCTAGAAGGGTCTGGGGGCCTTTAGAAATGTCCTGAGGGGCATTAGAAGGGTCTGGGGGCCTTTAGAAAGGCCCTGAGGGGCATTAGAAGGGTCTGGGGGCCTTTAGAAGGGTCCTGAGGTGCATTAGAAGGGTCTGGGGGCCTTTAGAATGGTCCTGAGGGGGTCTAGAAGGGTCTGGAGGCATTTAAAACTGTCCTGAGAGGCTCTAGAAGGGTCTGTGTGCCTTTATAAGGGTCCTGAGGGGCATTAGAAGGGTCTTGTGGCCCTTATAAATGCCCTGAGGGGAATTAGCAGGGTCTGGGGGACTTTAGAAGGGTCCTGAGGGGCTCTAGAAGGGTCTGGGGGCCTTTAGAAGGGTCTTCAGGGGCTCTAGAAGGGTCTGGGGGCCTTTAGACATGTCCTGAGAGGCATTAGAATGGTATGGGGGCCTTTAGAAAGGCCCTGAGGGGCATTACAAGGGTCTGGGGTCATATAGAAAGGCCATGAGAGGTTCTAGAAGTGTCTGGGGTACTTTAGAAAGGCCCTGAGGGGCATTAGAAGGGTCTGGGGGCCTTTAGAAGTGTCCTGAGGGGCATTAGAAGGGTCTGCGGGCCTTTAGAAATGTCCTGAGGGGCATTAGAAGGGTATGGGGGCCTTTATAAGGGCCCTGAGGGGCATTACAAGGGTCTGGGGTCATATAGAAAGGCCCTGAGAGGTTCTAGAAGTGTCTGGGGTACTTTAGAAAGGCCCTGAGGGGCATTAGAAGGGTCTGTGGGCCTTTAGAAGGGTCCTGAGGGGCATTAGAAGGGTCTGGGGGCCTTAAGAATGGTCCTTAGGGGGTTTAGAAGGGTCTGGAGGCATTTAAAACTGTCCTGAGACGCTCTAGAAGGGTCTGGGTGCCTTTATAAGGGTCCTGAGGGGCATTAGAAGGGTCTTGTGGCCCTTACAAAAGACCTGAGGGGAATTAGCAGGGTCTGGGAGACTTTAGAAGGGTCCTGAGGGGCTCTATAAGGGTCTGGGGGCCTTTAGAAGGGTCTTCATGGGCTCTAGAAGGATCTGGGGACCTTTAGAAAGGCCCTGTGGGGCATTAGAAGGGTCTGGGGGCCTTTAGAATGCTCCTGAGGGACAGTAGAAGGGTCTGGGGGCCTTTAGAAAGGCCCTGAGGGGCATTACAAGGGTCTGGGGTCATATAGAAAGGCCCTGAGAGGTTCTTGAAGTGTCTGGGGTACTTTAGAAAGGCCCTGAGGGGCATTAGAAGGGTCTGGGGTCCTTTAGAATGGTCCTGAGGGGCATTAGAAGGGTCTGGGGGCCTTTAGAATGGTCCTGAGGGGGTCTAGAAGGGTCTGGAGGTATTTAAAACTGTCCTGAGAGGCTCTAGAAGGGTCTGGGTGCCTTTATAAGGGTCCTGAGGGGCATTAGAAGGGTCTTGTGGCACTTATAAAAGCCCTGAGGGGAATTAGCAGGGTCTGGGGGACTTTAGAAGGGTCCTGAGCGCCTGTATAAGGGTCTGGGGGCCTTTAGAAGGGTCTTCAGGGGCTCTAGAAGGGTCTGGGGACCTTAAGAAAGGCCCTGTGGGGCATTAGAAGGGTCTGGGGGCCTTTAGAATGCTCCTGAGGGGCAGTAGAAGGGTCTGGGGACCTTTAGAAAGGCCCTGACGGGCATTAGAATGGTCTGGGGGCCTTTAGAAGTGTCCTGAGGGGCTCTAGAATCGTCTGGGGGCCTTTATAAGGGTCCTGACGGGCTCTAGAAGGGTCTGGGAACCTTTATAAATGCCCTGAGGGGCATTAGAAGGGTCTGAGGGCCTTTAGAAAGGTCCTGAGGGGCATTAGAAGGGTCTTGTGGCCTTCATAATGGTCCTGAAAGGCATTAGAAGGGTCTGGGGGCTTTTAGATGGGTCCTGAGGCAATCTAGAAGGGTCTAGGGGCCTTTACATGGGTCTTGAGGGTCATTAGAAGGGTGTGGAGGCCTTTAGAAAGGCTCTGAAAGGTATTAGAAGGGTCTGGGGGCTTTTAGATGGGTCCTGAGGCAATCTAGAAGGGTCTGGGGGCCTTTACATGGGTCTTGAGGGTCATTAGAAGGGTGTGGAGGCCTTTAGAAAGGCCCTGAGGGGCTCTAGAAGGGTCTGGGGGCTATTAGAAGCATCCTGAGGGGGTCCAGAAGGGTCTGGGGGCCTTTTTAAAGGACCTCAGGGGGATTATAAGAGTCTTGCGGCCTTTAGAAAGGCCCTGAGTGGCATTAGAAGGGTCTGGGTGCCTTTAGAAATGTCCTGAGGGGCTCTAGAAGGGTCTGGGGGCCTTTAGAAATGTCCTGAGGGGCATTAGAAGGGTCTGGGGGCCTTTAGAAAGGCCCTGAGGGGCATTAGAAGGGTCTGGGGGCCTTTAGAAGGGTCCTGAGGTGCATTAGAAGGGTCTGGGGGCCTTTAGAATGGTCCTGAGGGGGTCTAGAAGGGTCTGGAGGCATTTAAAACTGTCCTGAGAGGCTCTAGAAGGGTCTGTGTGCCTTTATAAGGGTCCTGAGGGGCATTAGAAGGGTCTTGTGGCCCTTATAAAAGCCCTGAGGGGAATTAGCAGGGTCTGGGGGACTTTAGAAGGGTCCTGAGGGGCTCTAGAAGGGTCTGGGGGCCTTTAGAAGGGTCTTCAGGGGCTCTAGAAGGGTCTGGGGGCCTTTAGAAATGTCCTGAGGGGCATTAGAATGGTATGGGGGCCTTTAGAAAGGCCCTGAGGGGCATTACAAGGGTCTGGGGTCATATAGAAAGGCCATGAGAGGTTCTAGAAGTGTCTGGGGTACTTTAGAAAGGCCCTGAGGGGCATTAGAAGGGTCTGGGGGCCTTTAGAAGTGTCCTGAGGGGCAATAGAAGGGTCTGCGGACCTTTAGAAATGTCCTGAGGGGCATTAGAAGGGTATGGGGGCCTTTATAAGGGCCCTGAGGGGCATTACAAGGGTCTGGGTTCATATAGAAAGGCCCTGAGAGGTTCTAGAAGTGTCTGGGGTACTTTAGAAAGGCCCTGAGGGGCATTAGAAGGGTCTGTGGGCCTTTAGAAGGGTCCTGAGGGGCATTAGAAGGGTCTGGGGGCCTTTAGAATGGTCCTGAGGGGGTTTAGAAGGGTCTGGAGGCATTTAAAACTGTCCTGAGACGCTCTAGAAGGGTCTGGGTGCCTTTATAAGGGTCCTGAGGGGCATTAGAAGGGTCTTGTGGCCCTTACAAAAGCCCTGAGGGGAATTAGCAGGGTCTGGGGGACTTTAGAAGGGTCCTGAGGGGCTCTATAAGGGTCTGGGGGCCTTTAGAAGGGTCTTCATGTGCTCTAGAAGGATCTGGGGACCTTTAGAAAGGCCCTGTGGGGCATTAGAAGGGTCTGGGGGCCTTTAGAATGCTCCTGAGGGGCAGTAGAAGGGTCTGGGGACCTTTAGAAAGGCCCTGACAGGCATTTGAATGGTCTGCGGGCCTTTAGAAGTGTCCTGAGGGGCTCTAGAATGGTCTGGGGGCCTTTATAAGGGTCCTGACGGGCTCTAGAAGGGTCTGGGAACCTTTATAAATGCCTAGAGGAGCAATAGAAGGGTCTTAGGGCCTTTAGAAAGGTCCTGAGGGGCATTAGAAGGGTCTTGTGGCCTTCATAAGGGTCCTGAAAGGCATTAGAAGGGTCTGAGGGCTTTTAGATGGGTTCTGAGGCAATCTAGAAGGGTCTAGGGGCCTTTACATTGGTCTTGAGTGTCATTAGAAGGGTGTGGAGACCTTTAGAAAGGCCCTGAAAGGCATTAGAAGGGTCTGGGGGCTTTTAGAAAGGTCCTGAGGGGCATTACATGGGTCTGGGGTCATATAGAAAGGCCCTGAGAGGTTCTAGAAGTGTCTGGGGTACTTTAGAAAGGCCCTGAGGGGCATTAGAAGGGTCTGGGGGCCTTTAGAAGGGTCCTGAGGGGGTCTATAAGTGTCTGGAGGCATTTATAACTGTCCTGAGAGGCTCTAGAAGGGTCTGGGTGCCTTTATAAGGGTCCTGAGGGACATTAGAAGGGTCTGGGTGCCCTTATAAAAGCCCTGAGGGGAATTAGCAGGGTCTGGGGGACTTTAGAAGGGTCCTGAGGGGCTCTATAAGGGTCTGAGGGCCTTTAGAAGGGTCTTCAGGGTCTCTAGAAGAGTCTGGGGACCTTTAGAAAGGCCCTGAGGGGCATTACAAGGGTCTGGGGTCATATAGAAAGGCCCTGAGAGGTTTTTGAATTGTCTGGGGACCTTTAGAAAGGCCCTGACGGGCATTAGAATGGTCTGCGGGCCTTTAGCAGTGTCCTGAGGGGTCTAGATTGGTCTGGGGGCCTTTATAAGGGTCCTGACGGGCTCTAGAAGGGTCTGGGAACCTTTATAAATGCCCTGAGGGTCATTAGAAGGGTCTGAGGGCCTTTAGAAAGGTCCTGAGGGGCATTAGAAAGGTCTTGTTGCCTTTATAAGGGTCCTGAAAGGCATTAGAAGGGTCTGGGGGCCTTTTGAAGGGTCCTGAGGGGAATTAGAAGGGTCTGAAGGCCTTTAAAAGGGCCCTGAGGGGCATTTGAATGGTCTGGGGGCATTTAGAAAGGCCCTGAGATGGATTAGAAGGGTCTAGGGGCCTTTAGAAAGGTCCTGAGGGGCATTAGAAGGGTCTGAGGGCCTCTGGAAGGGTCCTGAGGGGCTCTAGAAAGACCTGGGTTCCTTTAGAAATGTCCTGAGGTGCTCTAAAAGTGTCTCGGGGCATTTCGAAGGGTCCAGAGGGGCATTAGAAGGGTCTGGGTGCCCTTATAAAAGCCCTGAGGGGAATTAGCTGGGTCTGGGGGTCTTTAGAATGCTCCTGAGGGGCAGTAGAAGGGTCTGGGGACCTTTATTAATGCCCTGACGGGCATTAGAATGATCTGCGGGCCTTTAGAAGTGTCCTTATTGGCTCTACAATGGTCTGGGGTCCTTTATAAGGGTCCTGACGGGCTCTAGAAGGGTCTGGGAACCTTTATAAATGCCCTGAGGGGCATTAGAAGGGTCTGAGGGCCTTTAGAAATGCCCTGAGGGGCATTAGAATGGTCTGGGGCCTTTTAGAAGGGTCTTGAGGGGATCTAGAAAGGTCTGGGGGCCTTTAGAAGTGTACTGAGGGGCTCTAGAAGGGTCTGGGGTCCTTTAGAAAGGCCCTGAGGTGCTCTAGAAAGGTCAGGGAGCCGTTAGAAGGATGTTTCGGGGCTCTTGAATGGTCTGCGGGCCTTTAGCATGGCCCTGAGGGGCTCTAAAAGAGTCTGGGGGCCTTTAGAGTGGTCTTGAGGGGCCCTAGAAGGGTGTGGGGACCTTTAGAAAAGCCCTGAGGGGCTTTAGAAGGGTCTGGGGGCATTTAGAAGGGTCTTCAGGGGCTCTAGAAGGGTCTAGGGACCTTTAGAAAGGCCCTATGAGGCATTTGAAGGGTCTGGGGGCCTTTAGAATGCTCCTGAGGTGCAGTAGAAGGGTCTGGGGACCTTTAGAAAGGCCCTGACGGGCATTAGAATGGTCTGCAGGCCTTTAGCATTGTCCTGAGGGGCTCTAGAATGGTCTGGGGGCCTTTATAAGGGTCCTGACGGGATCTAGAAGGGTCTGGGAACCTTTATAAATGCCCTGAGGGGCATTAGAAGGGTCTGAGGGCCTTTAGAAAGGTCCTGAGGGGTATTAGAAGGGTCTTGTGGCCTTCATAAGGGTCCTGAAAGGCATTAGAACGGTCTGGGGGCTTTTAGATGGGTCCTGAGGCAATCTAGAAGGGTCTGGGGGCCTTTACATGGGTCTTGAGGGTCATTAGAAGGGTGTGCAGGCCTTTAGAAAGGCCCTGAGGGGCTCTAGAAGGGTCTGGGGGCTATTAGAAGTGACCTGAGTGGGTCCAGAATGGTCTGGGGGCCTTTTTAAAGGCCCTCAGGGGGATGATAAGGGTCTCGCGGCCTTTAGAAAGGCCCTGAGTGGCATTAGAAGGGTCTGGGTGCCTTTAGAAATGTCCTGAGGGGCTCTAGAAGGGTCTGGGGGCCTTTAGAAATGTCCTGAGGGTCATTAGAAGGGTATGTGGGCCTTTAGAAAAGCTCTGAGTGGCATTAGAAGGGTCTGGGGTCATATAGAAAGGACCTGAGAGGTTCTAGAAGTGTCTGGGGTACATTAGAAAGGCCCTGAGGGGCATTAGAAGGGTCTGGGGGCCTTTAGAAGGGCCCTGAGTGGCATTAGAAGGGTCTGAGGGCATTTACAATGGTCCTGAGGGGCATTAGAAGGGTCTTGTGGCCTTCATAAGGGTCCTGAAAGGCATTAGAAGGGTCTCGGGGCTTTTAGATGGGTCCTGAGGCAATCTAGAAGGGTCTAGAGGCCTTTACATGGGTCTTGAGGGTCATTAGAAGGGTGTGGAGGCCTTTAGAAAGGCCCTGAAAGGCATTAGACGGGTCTGGGGGCTTTTAGATGGGTCCTGAGGCAATCTAGAAGGGTCTGGGGGCCTTTACATGGGTCTTGAATGTCATTAGAAGGGTGTGGAGGCCTTTAGAAAGGCCCTGAGGGGCTCTAGAAGGGTCTGGGGGCTATTAGAAGCGTCCTGAGGGGGTCCAGAAGGGTCTGGGGGCCTTTTTAAAGGCCCTCAGGGGGATTATAAGGGTGTCGTGGCCTTTAGAAAGGCCCTGAGTGGCATTAGAAGGGTCTGGGTGCCTTTAGAAATGTCCTGAGGGGCTCTAGAAGGGTCTGGGGGCCTTTAGAAATGTCCTGAGGGGCATTAGAAGGGTCTGGGTGCCCTTATAACAGCTCTGAGGGTAATTAACAGGGTCTGGGGGACTTTAGAAGGGTCCTGATGGGCTCTAGAATGGTCTGGGGGCCTTTAGAAGGGTCTTCAGGGGCTCTAGAAGGGTCTGGGGACCTTTAGAAAGGCCCTGACCGGCATTAGAATGGTCTGCGGGCCTTTAGAAGTGTTCTGAGGTGCACTAGAATGGTCTGGGGGCATTTATAAGGGTCCTGATAGGCTCTAGAATGGTCTGGGAACCTTTATAAATGCCCTGAGGGGCACTAGAAGGGTCTGAGGGCCTTTAGAAAGGTCCTGAGGGGCAATAGAAAGGTCTTGTGGCCTTCATAAGGGTCCTGAAAGGCATTAGAAGGGTCTGGGGGCTTTTAGATGGGTCCTGAGACAATCTAGAAGGGTCTGGGGGCCTTTACATGGGTCTTGAGGGTCATTAGAAGGGTGTGGAGGCCTTTAGAAAGGCCCTGAAAGGCATTAGAAGGGTCTGGGGGCTTTTAGATGGGTCCTGAGGCAATCTAGAAGGGTCTGGGGTCCTTTACATGGGTCTTGAGGGTCATTAGAAGGGTGTGGAGGCCTTTAGAAAGACCCTGAGGGGCTCTAGAAGGGTCTGGGGGCTATTAGAAGAGTCCTGAGGGGGTCCAGAAGGGTCTGGGGGCCTTTTTAAAGGCCCTCAGGGGGATTATAAGGGTCTCGCGGCCTTTAGAAAGGCCCTGAGTGGCATTAGACGGTTCTGGGGTCATATAGAAATGCCCTGAGAGGTTTTAGAAGTGTCTGGGGTAATTTAGAAAGGCCCTGAGGGAAATTAAAAGGGTCTGGGGGCCTTTAGAAGGGTCTTCAGGGGCTTTAGAATGCTCTGGGGAACTTTAGAAAGGCCCTGTGGGTCATTAGAAGGGTCTGGGGGCCTTTAGAATGCTCCTGAGTGGCAGTAGAAGGGTCTGGGGACCTTTAGAAAGGTCCTGACGGGCATTAGAATGGTCTGCGGGCCTTTAGCAGTGTCCTGAGGGGCTCTAGAATGGTCTGGGGGCCTTTATAAGGGTCCTGACGGGCTCTAGAAGGGTCTGGGAACCTTTATAAATGCCCTGAGGGGCTTTAGAAGGGTCTGAGGGCCTTTAGAAAGGTCCTGAGGGGCATTAGAAGGGTCTTGTGGCCTTCATAAGGGTCCTGAAAGGCATTAGAAGGCTCTGGGGGCTTTTAGATGGGTCCTGAGGCAATCTAGAAGGGTCTGGGGGCCTTTACATGGGTCTTGAGGGTCATTAGAAGGGTGTGGAGGCCTTTAGAAAGGCCCTGAGGGGCTCTAGAAGGGTCTAGGGGCTATTAGAAGCGTCCTGAGGGGGTCCAGATGGGTCTGGGGGCCTTTTTAAACGCCCTCAGGGTGATTATAAGGGTCTCGCGGCCTTTAGAAAGGCCCTGAGTGGCATTAGAAGGGTCTGGGTGCCTTTAGAAATGTCCTGAGGGGCTCTAGAAGGGTCTGGGGGCCTTTAGAAATGTCCTGAGGGGCATTAGAAGGGTATGGGGGAATTTAGATAAGCCCTGAGTGGCATTAGAGGGGTCTGGGGTCATATAGAAAGGCCCTGAGAGGTTCTAGAAGTGTCTGGGGTACTTTAGAAAGGCCCTGAGGGGCATTAGAAGGATCTCAGGGCCTTTAGAAAGGTCCTGAGGGGCATTAGAAGGGTCTTGTTGCCTTCATAATGGTCCTGAAAGGCATTAGAATGGTCTGGGGTCTTTTAGATGGGTCCTGAGGCAATTTCAGAAGGGTCTAGAGGCCTTTACATGGGTCTTGAGGGTCATTAGAAGGGTGTGGAGGCCTTTAGAAAGGCCCTGAGGGGCTCTAGAATGGTCTGGGGGCTATTAGAAGCGTCCTGAGGGGGTCCAGAAGGGTCTGGGGGCCTTTTTAAAGGCCCTCAGGGGGATTATAAGGGTCTCGCGGCCATTAGAAAGTCCTTGAGTGGCATTAGAAGGCTCTGGGTGCCTTTAGAAATGTCCTGAGGGGCTCTAGAAGGGTCTGGGGGCCTTTAGAAATGTCCTAAGGGGCATTAGAAGGGTCTGGGGGCCTTTAGAATGCTCCTGAGGGGCAGTAGAACGGTCTTGGGACCTTTAGAAAGGCCCTGACGGGCATTAGAATGGTCTGCAGGCCTTTAGAATTGTCCTGAGGGGCTCTAGAATGGTCTGGGGGCCTTTATAAGGGTCCTGAAGGGCTCTAGAAGGGTCTGGGAACCTTTATAAATGCCCTGAGGGGCATTAGAAGGGTCTGAGGGCCTTTAGAAATGTCCTGAGGGGCATTAGAAGGGTCTTGTGGCCTTCATAAGGGTCCTGAAAGGCATTAGAAGGGTCTGGGGGCTTTTAGATGGGTCCTGAGGCAATCTAGAAGGGTCTAGAGGCCTTTACATGGGTCTTGAGGGTCATTAGAAGGGTGTGGAGGCCTTTAGAAAGGCCCTGAAAGGCATTAGACGGGTCTGGGGGCTTTTAGATGGGTCCTGAGGCAATCTAGAAGGGTCTGGGTGCCTTTACATGGGTCTTGAGGGTCATTAGAAGGGTGTGGAGGCCTTTAGAAAGGACCTGAGGTGCTCTAGAAGGGTCTGGGGGTGATTAGAAGCATCCTGAGGGGGTCCAGAAGGGTCTGGGGGCCTTTAGAAATATCCTGAGGGGCATTAGAAGGGTATGGGGGCCTTTAGAAAAGCCCTGTTGGGCATTACAAGGGTCTGGGGTCATATAGAAAGGCCCTGAGAGGTTCTAGAAGTGTCTGGGGTACTTTAGAAAGCCCCTGAGGGGCATTAGAAGGGTCTGGGGGCCTTTACAATGGTCCTGAGGCGCATTAGAAGGGTCTTGTGGCCTTCATAAGTGTCCTGAAAGGCATTAGAAGGGTCTGGGGGCTTTTAGATGGGTCCTGAGGCAATCTAGAAGGGTCTAGAGGCCTTTACATGGGTCTTGAGGGTCATTAGAAGGGTGTGGAGGCCTTTAGAAAGGCCCTGAAAGGCATTAGAAGGGTCTGGGTGCCTTTAGAAATGTACTCAGGGGCTCTAGAATGTTCTGGGGGCCTTTAGAAATGTCCTGAGGGGCATTAGAAGGGTCTGGGTGCCCTTATAAAAGCCCTGAGGGGAATTAACAGGGTCTGGGGGACTTTAGAAGGGTCCTGAGGGGCTCTATAAGGGTCTGGGGGCCTTTAGAAGGGTCTTCAGGGGCTCTAGAAGGGTCTGGGGACGTTTAGAAAGGCCCTGTGGGGCATTAGAAGGGTCTGGGGGCCTTTAGAATGCTCCTGAGGGGCAGTAGAAGGGTCTGGGGACCTTTAGAAAGGACCTGACGGGCATTAGAATGGTCTGCAGGCCTTTAGAAGTGTCCTGAGTGGCTCTAGAATGGTCTGGGGGCCTTTATAAGGGTCCTGACGGGCTCTAGAAGGGTCTGGGAACCTTTATAAATGCCCTGAGGGGCATTAGAAGGGTCTGAGCGCCTTTAGAAATGTCCTGAGGGGCATTACAAGGGTCTTGTGGCCTTCATAAGGGTCCTGAAAGGCATTAGAAGGGTCTGGGGGCTTTTAGATGGGTCCTGAGGCAATCTAGAAGGATCTAGAGGCCTTTACATGGGTCTTGAGGGTCATTAGAAGGGTGTGGAGGCCTTTAGAAAGGCCCTGAAAGGCATTAGACGGGTCTGGGGGCTTTTAGATGGGTTCTGAGGCAATCTAGAAGGGTCTGGGGGCCTTTATATGGGTCTTGAGGGTCATTAGAAGGGTGTGGAGGCCTTTAGAAAGGCCCTGAGGTGCTCTAGAAGGGTCTGGGGGCGATTAGAAGCATCCTGAGGGGGTACAGAAGGGTCTGGGGGCCTTTAGAAATGTCCTGAGGGGCTCTAGAAGGGTCTGGGGGCCTTTAGAAATGTCCTGAGGGGCATTAGAAGGGTATGGGGGCCTTTAGAAAAGCCTTGTTGGGCATTACAAGGGTCTGGGGTCATATAGAAAGGCCCTGAGAAGTTCTAGAAGTGTCTGGGGTACTTTAGAAAGCCCCTGAGGGGCATTAGAAGGGCCTGGGGGACTTTACAATGGTCCTGAGGCGCATTAGAAGGGTCTTGTGGCCTTCATAAGGGTCCTGAAAGGCATTAGAATGGTCTGGGGGCTTTTAGATGGGTCCTGAGGCAATCTAGAAGGGTCTAGAGGCCTTTACATGGGTCTTGAGGGTCATTAGAAGGGTGTGGAGGCCTTTAGAAAGGCCCTGAAAGGCATTAGAAGGGTCTGGGGGCTTTTAGATGGGTCCTGAGGCAATCTAGAAGGGTCTGGGTGCCTTTAGAAATGTACTCATGGGCTCTAGAATGTTCTGGGGGCCTTTAGAAATGTCCTGAGGGGCATGAGAAGGGTCTGGGTGCCCTTATAAAAGCCCTGAGTGGCATTAGAAGGGTCTGGGGGACTTTAGAAGGGTCCTGAGGGGCTCTATAAGGGTCTGGGGGCCTTTAGAAGGGTCTTCAGGGGCTCTAGAATGGTCTGGGGACCTTTAGAAAGGCCCTGTGGGGCATTAGAAGGGTCTGGGGGCCTTTAGAATGCTCCTGAGGGGCAGTAGAAGGGTCTGGGGACCTTTAGAAAGGTCCTGACGGGCATTAGAATGGTCTGCGGGCCTTTAGAAGTGTTCTGAGGTGTACTAGAATGGTCTGGGGGCCTTTATAAGGGTCCTGACAGGCTCTAGAAGGGTCTGGGAACCTTTATAAATGCCCTGAGGGGCATTAGAAGGGTCTTGTGGCCTTCATAAGGGTCCTGAAAGGCATTAGAAGGGTCTGGGGGCTTTTAGATGGGTCCTGAGGCAATCTAGAAGGGTCTGGGGGCCTTTACATGGGTCTTGAGGGTCATTAGAAGGGTGTGGAGGCCTTTAAAAAGGCCCTGAGGGGCTCTAGAATGGTCTGGGGGCTATTAGAAGCGTCCTGAGGGGGTCCAGAAGGGTCTGGGGGCCTTTTTAAACGCCCTCAGGGTGATTATAAGGGTCTCGCGGCCTTTAGAAAGGCCCTGAGTGGCATTAGAAGGGTCTGGGTGCCTTTAGAAATGTCCTGAGGGGCTCTAGAAGGGTCTGGGGGCCTTTAGAAATGTCCTGAGGGGCATTAGAAGGGTATGGGGGCCTTTAGAAAAGCCCTGAGGGGCATTACAAGGGTCTGGGGTCATATAGAAAGGCCCTGAGAGGTTCTAGAAGTGTCTGGGGTACTTTAGAAAGGCCCTGAGGGGCATTAGAAGGATCTGGGGTCCTTTAGAAGGGCCCTGAGGGGCATTAGAAGGATCTGAGGGCCTTTAGAAAGGTCCTGAGGGGCATTAGAAGGGTCTTGTTGCCTTCATAATGGTCCTGAAAGGCATTAGAAGGGTCTGGGGGCTTTTAGATGGGTCCTGAGGCAATCTAGAAGGGTCTAGAGGCCTTTACATGGGTCTTGAGGGTCATTAGAAGGGTGTGGAGGCCTTTAGAAAGGCCCTGAGGGGCTCTAGAATGGTCTGGGGGCTATTAGAAGCGTCCTGAGGGGGTCCAGAAGGGTCTGGGGGCCTTTTTAAAGGCCCTCAGGGGGATTATAAGGGTCTTGCGGCCTCTAGAAAGTCCTTGAGTGGCATTAGAAGGCTCTGGGTGCCTTTAGAAATGTCCTGAGGGGCTCTAGAAGGGTCTGGGGGCCTTTAGAAATGTCCTGAGGGGCATTAGAAGGGTCTGGGGGCCTTTAGAATGCTCCTGAGGGGCAGTAGAACGGTCTTGGGACCTTTAGAAAGGCCCTGACGGGAATTAGAATGGTCTGCGGGCCTTTAGAAGTGTCCTGAGGTGCTCTAGAATGGTCTGGGGGCCTTTATAAGGGTCCTGAAAGGATCTAGAAGGGTCTGGAAACCTTTATAAATGCCCTGAGGGGCACTAGATGGGTCTGAGGGCCTTTAGAAAGGTCCTGAGGGGCATTAGAAGGGTCTTGTGGCCTTCATAAGGGTCCTGAAAGGCATTAGAAGGTTCTGGGGGCTTTTAGATGGGTCCTGAGGCAATCTAGAAGGGTCTGGGGGCCTTTACATGGGTCTTGAGGGTCATTAGAAGGGTGTGGAGGCCTTTAGAATGGCCCTGAGGGGCTCTAGAAGGGTCTGGGGGCTTTTAGAATCGTCCAGAGGCAATCTAGAAGGGTCTGGGGCCTTTACATGGGTATTGACGGTAATTAGAAGGGTGTGGAGGCCTTTAGAAAGGCCCTGAAAGGCATTAGAAGGGTCTGGGGGCTATTAGAAGCGTCCTGAGGGGGTCCAGAAGGGTCTGGGGGCCTTTTTAAAGGCCCTCAGGGGGATTATAAGGGTCTCGCGGCCTTTAGAAAGGCCCTGAGTGGCATTATAAGGGTCTGGGTGCCTTTAGAAATGTCCTGAGGGGCTCTAGAAGGGTCTGGGGGCCTTTAGAAATGTCCTGAGGGGCATTAGAAGGGTATGGGGGCCTTTAGAAAAGCCCTGTTTGGCATTAGAAGGGTCTGGGGTCATATAGAAAGGCCCTGAGAGGTTCTAGAAGTGTCTGGGGTACTTTAGAAAGGCCCTGAGGGGCATTAGAAGGGTCTGGGGGCCTTTAGAAGGGCCCTGAGGGGCATTAGAAGGGTCTGAGGGCCTTTACAAAGGTCCTGAGGGGCATTAGAAGGGTCTTGTGTCCTTCATAATGGTCCTGAAAGGCATTAGAAGGGTCTGGGGGCTTTTAGATGGGTCCTGAGGCAATCTAGAAGGGTCTAGAGGCCTTTACATGGGTCTTGAGTGTCATTAGAAGGGTGTGGAGGCCTTTAGAAAGGCCCTGAGGTGCTCTAGAAGGGTCTGGGGGCGATTAGAAGCATCCTGAGGGGGTCCAGAAGGGTCTGGGGGCCTTTTTAAAGGCCCTCAGGGGGATTATAAGGGTCTCGCGGCCTTTAGAATGGCCCTGAGTGGCATTACAAGGGTCTGGGTGCCTTTAGAAATGTCCTCAGGTGCTCTAGAAGGTTCTGGGGGCCTTTAGAAATGTCCTGAGGGGCATTAGAATGGTCTGGGTTCCCTTATAACAGCCCTGAGGGGAATTAACAGTGTCTGGGGGACTTTAGAAGGGTCCTGAGGGGCTCTATAAGGGTCTGGGGGCCTTTAGAAGGGTCTTCAGGGGCTCTAGAAGGGTCTGGGGACCTTTAGAAAGGCCCTGTGGGGCATTAGAAGGGTCTGGGGGCCTTTAGAATGCTCCTGAGGGGCAGTAGAAGGGTCTGGGGACCTTTATAAAGGTACTGACGGGCATTAGAATGGTCTGCGGGCCTTTAGAAGTGTTCTGAGGTGCACTAGAATGGTCTGGGGGCCTTTATAAGGGTCCTGACAGGCTCTAGAAGGGTCTGGGAACCTTTATAAATGCCCTGAGGGGCATTAGAAGGGTCTGAGGGCCTTTAGAAAGGTCCTGAGGGGCATTAGAAGGGTCTTGTGGCCTTCATAAGGGTCCTGAAAGGCATTAGAACGGTCTGGGGGCTTTTAGATGGGTCCTGAGGCAATCTAGAAGGGTCTGGGGGCCTTTACATGGGTCTTGAGGGTCATTAGAAGGGTGTGGAGGCCTTTAGAAAGGCCCTGAAAGGCATTAGAAGGGTCTGGGGGCTATTAGAAGCGTCCTGAGGGGGTCCAGATGGGTCTGGGGGCATTTTAAAGGCCCTCAGGGGGATTATAAGGGTCTCGCGGCCTTTAGAAAGTCCTTGAGTGGCATTAGAAGGCTCTGGGTGCCTTTAGAAATGTCCTGAGGGGCTCTAGAAGGGTCTGGGGGCCTTTAGAAATGTCCTAAGGGGCATTAGAAGGGTCTGGGGTCCTTTAGAATGCTCCTGAGGGGCAGTAGAACGGTCTTGGGACCTTTAGAAAGGCCCTGACGGGCATTAGAATGGTCTGCAGGCCTTTAGAAGTGTCCTGAGGGGCTCTAGAATGGTCTGGGGGCCTTTATAAGGGTCCTGAAGGGCTCTAGAATGGTCTGGGAACCTTTATAAATGCCCTGAGGGGCATTAGAAGGGTCTGAGGGCCTTTAGAAATGTCCTGAGGGGCATTAGAAGGGTCTTGTGGCCTTCATAAGGGTCCTGAAAGGCATTAGAAGGGTCTGGGGGCTTTTAGATGGGTCCTGAGGCAATCTAGAAGGGTCTAGAGGCCTTTACATGGGTCTTGAGGGTCATTAGAAGGGTGTGGAGGCCTTTAGAAAGGCCCTGAAAGGCATTAGACGGGTCTGGGGGCTTTTAGATGGGTCCTGAGGCAATCTAGAAGGGTCTGGGTGCCTTTACATGGGTCTTGAGGGTCATTAGAAGGGTGTGGAGGCCTTTAGAAAGGACCTGAGGTGCTCTAGAAGGGTCTGGGGGTGATTAGAAGCATCGTGAGGGGGTCCAGAAGGGTCTGGGGGCCTTTAGAAATATCCTGAGGGGCATTAGAAGGGTATGGGGGCCTTTAGATAAGCCCTGTTGGGCATTACAAGGGTCTGGGGTCATATAGAAAGGCCCTGAGAGGTTCTAGAAGTGTCTGGGGTACTTTAGAAAGCCCCTGAGGGGCATTAGAAGGGTCTGGGGGCATTTACAATGGTCCTGAGGCGCATTAGAAGGGTCTTGTGGCCTTCATAAGGGTCCTGAAAGGCATTAGAAGGGTCTGGGGGCTTTTAGATGGGTCCTGAGGCAATCTAGAAGGGTCTAGACGCCTTTACATGGGTCTTGAGGGTCATTAGAAGGGTGTGGAGGCCTTTAGAAAGGCCCTGAAAGGCATTAGAAGGGTCTGGGTGCCTTTAGAAATGTACTCAGGGGCTCTAGAATGTTCTGGGGGCCTTTAGAAATGTCCTGAGGGGCATTAGAAGGGTCTGGGTGCCCTTATAAAAGCCCTGAGGGGAATTAACAGGGTCTGGGGGACTTTAGAAGGGTCCTGAGGGGCTCTATAAGGGTCTGGGGGCCTTTAGAAGGGTCTTCAGGGGCTCTAGAAGGGTCTGGGGACGTTTAGAAAGGCCCTGTGGGGCATTAGAAGGGTCTGGGGGCCTTTAGAATGCTCCTGAGGGGCAGTAGAAGGGTCTGGGGACCTTTAGAAAGGACCTGACGGGCATTAGAATGGTCTGCAGGCCTTTAGAAGTGTCCTGAGTGGCTCTAGAATGGTCTGGGGGCCTTTATAAGGGTCCTGACGGGCTCTAGAACGGTCTGGGAACCTTTATAAATGCCCTGAGGGGCATTAGAAGGGTCTGAGCGCCTTTAGAAATGTCCTGAGGGGCATTAGAAGGGTCTTGTGTCCTTCATAAGGGTCCTGAAAGGCATTAGAAGGGTCTGGGGGCTTTTAGATGGGTCCTGAGGCAATCTAGAAGGATCTAGAGGCCTTTACATGGGTCTTGAGGGTCATTAGAAGGGTGTGGAGGCCTTTAGAAAGGCCCTGAAAGGCATTAGACGGGTCTGGGGGCTTTTAGATGGGTCCTGAGGCAATCTAGAAGGGTCTGGGGGCCTTTACATGGGTCTTGAGGGTCATTAGAAGGGTGTGGAGGCCTTTAGAAAGGCCCTGAGGTGCTCTAGAATGGTCTGGGGGCGATTAGAAGCATCCTGAGGGGGTACAGAAGGGCCTGGGGGCCTTTAGAAATGTCCTGAGGGGCTCTAGAAGGGTCTGGGGGCCTTTAGAAATGTCCTGAGGGGCATTAGAAGGGTATGGGGGCCTTTAGAAAAGCCTTGTTGGGCATTACAAGGGTCTGGGGTCATATAGAAAGGCCCTGAGAAGTTCTAGAAGTGTCTGGGGTACTTTAGAAAGCCCCTGAGGGGCATTAGAAGGGCCTGGGGGCCTTTACAATGGTCCTGAGGCGCATTAGAAGGGTCTTGTGGCCTTCATAAGGGTCCTGAAAGGCATTAGAATGGTCTGGGGGCTTTTAGATGGGTCCTGAGGCAATCTAGAAGGGTCTAGAGGCCTTTACATGGGTCTTGAGGGTCATTAGAAGGGTGTGGAGGCCTTTAGAAAGGCCCTGAAAGGCATTAGAAGGGTCTGGGGGCTTTTAGATGGGTCCTGAGGCAATCTAGAAGGGTCTGGGTGACTTTAGAAATGTACTCATGGGCTCTAGAATGTTCTGGGGGCCTTTAGAAATGTCCTGAGGGGCATGAGAAGGGTCTGGGTGCCCTTATAAAAGCCCTGAGTGGCATTAGAAGGGTCTGGGGGAATTTAGAAGGGTCCTGAGGGGCTCTATAAGGGTCTGGGGGCCTTTAGAAGGGTCTTCAGGGGCTCTAGAATGGTCTGGGGACCTTTAGAAAGGCCCTGTGGGGCATTAGAAGGGTCTGGGGGCCTTTAGAATGCTCCTGAGGGGCAGTAGAAGGGTCTGGGGACCTTTAGAAAGGTCCTGACGGGCATTAGAATGGTCTGCGGGCCTTTAGAAGTGTTCTGAGGTGTACTAGAATGGTCTGGGGGCCTTTATAAGGGTCCTGACAGGCTCTAGAAGGGTCTGGGAACCTTTATAAATGCCCTGAGGGGCATTAGAAGGGTCTGAGGGCCTTTAGAAAGTTCCTGAGGGGCATTAGAAGGGTCTTGTGGCCTTCATAAGGGTCCTGAAAGGCATTAGAAGGGTCTGGGGGCTTTTAGATGGGTCCTGAGGCAATCTAGAAGGGTCTGGGGGCCTTTACATGGGTCTTGAGGGTCATTAGAAGGGTGTGGAGGCCTTTAGAAAGGCCCTGAGGGGCTCTAGAATGGTCTGGGGGCTATTAGAAGCGTCCTGAGGGGGTCCAGAAGGGTCTGGGGGCCTTTTTAAAGGCCCTCAGGGGGATTATAAGGGTCTTGCGGCCTCTAGAAAGTCCTTGAGTGGCATTAGAAGGCTCTGGGTGCCTTTAGAAATGTCCTGAGGGGCTCTAGAAGGGTCTGGGGGCCTTTAGAAATGTCCTGAGGGGCATTAGAAGGGTCTGGGGGCCTTTAGAGTGCTCCTGAGGGGCAGTAGAACGGTCTTGGGACCTTTAGAAAGGCCCTGACGGGAATTAGAATGGTCTGCGGGCCTTTAGAAGTGTCCTGAGGTGCTCTAGAATGGTCTGGGGGCCTTTATAAGGGTCCTGAAAGGATCTAGAAGGGTCTGGAAACCTTTATAAATGCCCTGAGGGGCACTAGATGGGTCTGAGGGCCTTTAGAAAGGTCCTGAGGGGCATTAGAAGGGTCTTGTGGCCTTCATAAGGGTCCTGAAAGGCATTAGAAGGTTCTGGGGGCTTTTAGATGGGTCCTGAGGCAATCTAGAAGGGTCTGGGGGCCTTTACATGGGTCTTGAGGGTCATTAGAAGGGTGTGGAGGCCTTTAGAATGGCCCTGAGGGGCTCTAGAAGGGTCTGGGGGCTTTTAGAATCGTCCAGATGCAATCTAGAAGGGTCTGGGGGCCTTTACATGGGTATTGACGGTAATTAGAAGGGTGTGGAGGCCTTTAGAAAGGCCCTGAAAGGCATTAGAAGGGTCTGGGGGCTATTAGAAGCGTCCTGAGGGGGTCCAGAAGGGTCTGGGGTCCTTTTTAAAGGCCCTCAGGGGGATTATAAGGGTCTCGCGGCCTTTAGAAAGGCCCTGAGTGGCATTATAAGGGTCTGGGTGCCTTTAGAAATGTCCTGAGGGGCTCTAGAAGGGTCTGGGGGCCTTTAGAAATGTCCTGAGGGGCATTAGAAGGGTATGGGGGCCTTTAGAAAAGCCCTGTTTGGCATTAGAAGGGTCTGGGGTCATATAGAAAGGCCCTGAGAGGTTCTAGAAGTGTCTGGGGTACTTTAGAAAGGCCCTGAGGGGCATTAGAAGGGTCTGGGGGCCTTTAGAAGGGCCCTGAGGGGCATTAGAAGGGTCTGAGGGCCTTTACAAAGGTCCTGAGGGGCATTAGAAGGGTCTTGTGTCCTTCATAATGGTCCTGAAAGGCATTAGAAGGGTCTGGGGGCTTTTAGATGGGTCCTGAGGCAATCTAGAAGGGTCTAGAGGCCTTTACATGGGTCTTGAGTGTCATTAGAAGGGTGTGGAGGCCTTTAGAAAGGCCCTGAGGTGCTCTAGAAGGGTCTGGGGGCGATTAGAAGCATCCTGAGGGGGTCCAGAAGGGTCTGGGGGCCTTTTCAAAGGCCCTCAGGGGGATTATAAGGGTCTCGCGGCCTTTAGAATGGCCCTGAGTGGCATTACAAGGGTCTGGGTGCCTTTAGAAATGTCCTCAGGTGCTCTAGAAGGTTCTGGGGGCCTTTAGAAATGTCCTGAGGGGCATTAGAAGGGTCTGGGTTCCCTTATAACAGCCCTGAGGGGAATTAACAGTGTCTGGGGGACTTTAGAAGGGTCCTGAGGGGCTCTATAAGGGTCTGGGGGCCTTTAGAAGGGTCTTCAGGGGCTCTAGAAGGGTCTGGGGACCTTTAGAAAGGCCCTGTGGGGCATTAGAAGGGTCTGGGGGCCTTTAGAATGCTCCTGAGGGGCAGTAGAAGGGTCTGGGGACCTTTATAAAGGTCCTGACGGGCATTAGAATGGTCTGCGGGCCTTTAGAAGTGTTCTGAGGTGCACTAGAATGGTCTGGGGGCCTTTATAAGGGTCCTGACAGGCTCTAGAAGGGTCTGGGAACCTTTATAAATGCCCTGAGGGGCATTAGAAGGGTCTGAGGGCCTTTAGAAAGGTCCTGAGGGGCATTAGAAGGGTCTTGTGGCCTTCATAAGGGTCCTGAAAGGCATTAGAACGGTCTGGGGGCTTTTAGATGGGTCCTGAGGCAATCTAGAAGGGTCTGGGGGCCTTTACATGGGTCTTGAGGGTCTTTAGAAAGGTGTGGAGGCCTTTAGAAAGGCCCTGAAAGGCATTAGAAGGGTCTGGGGGCTATTAGAAGCGTCCTGAGGGGGTCCAGATGGGTCTGGGGGCATTTTAAAGGCCCTCAGGGGGATTATAAGGGTCTCGCGGCCTTTAGAAAGTCCTTGAGTGGCATTAGAAGGCTCTGGGTGCCTTTAGAAATGTCCTGAGGGGCTCTAGAAGGGTCTGGGGGCCTTTAGAAATGTCCTAAGGGGCATTAGAAGGGTCTGGGGGCCTTTAGAATGCTCCTGAGGGGCAGTAGAACGGTCTTGGGACCTTTAGAAAGGCCCTGACGGGCATTAGAATGGTCTGCAGGCCTTTAGAAGTGTCCTGAGGGGCTCTAGAATGGTCTGGGGGCCTTTATAAGGGTCCTGAAGGGCTCTAGAATGGTCTGGGAACCTTTATAAATGCCCTGAGGGGCATTAGAAGGGTCTGAGGGCCTTTAGAAATGTCCTGAGGGGCATTACAAGGGTCTTGTGGCCTTCATAAGGGTCCTGAAAGGCATTAGAAGGGTCTGGGGGCTTTTAGATGGGTCCTGAGGCAATCTAGAAGGGTCTAGAGGCCTTTACATGGGTCTTGAGGGTCATTAGAAGGGTGTGGAGGCCTTTAGAAAGGCCCTGAAAGGCATTAGACGGGTCTGGGGGCTTTTAGATGGGTCCTGAGGCAATCTAGAAGGGTCTGGGTGCCTTTACATGGGTCTTGAGGGTCATTAGAAGGGTGTGGAGGCCTTTAGAAAGGACCTGAGGTGCTCTAGAAGGGTCTGGGGGTGATTAGAAGCATCTTGAGGGGGTCCAGAAGGGTCTGGGGGCCTTTAGAAATATCCTGAGGGGCATTAGAAGGGTATGGGGGCCTTTAGATAAGCCCTGTTGGGCATTACAAGGGTCTGGGGTCATATAGAAAGGCCCTGAGAGGTTCTAGAAGTGTCTGGGGTACTTTAGAAAGCCCCTGAGGGGCATTAGAAGGGTCTGGGGGCCTTTACAATGGTCCTGAGGCGCATTAGAAGGGTCTTGTGGCCTTCATAAGGGTCCTGAAAGGCATTAGAAGGGTCTGGGGGCTTTTAGATGGGTCCTGAGGCAATCTAGAAGGGTCTAGAGGCCTTTACATGGGTCTTGAGGGTCATTAGAAGGGTGTGGAGGCCTTTAGAAAGGCCCTGAGGTGCTCTAGAAGGGTCTGGGGGCTATTTGAAGGGTCCTGAGGGGGTCCAGAATGGTCTGGGGTCCTTTTTAAAGGCCCTCAGGGGGATTATAAGGGTCTCGCGGCCTTTAGAATGGCCCTGAGTGGCATTAGAAAGGTCTGGGTGCCCTTAGAAAGGCCCTGAGGGGAATTAGAAGGGTCTGGGGGCCTTTAGAATGGTCCTGAGGGGGTCTAGAAGGATCTGGGTGCCTTTATAAGGGTCCTGAGTGGCATTAGAACGGTCTGGGTGCCCTTATAAAAGCCCTGAGGGGAATTAGCAGGGTCTGGGGGACTTTAGAAGGGTCCTGAGGAGCTCTATAAGGGTCTGGGGGCCTTTAGAAGGGTCTTCAGAGGCTCTAGAGCAGTCTGGGGACATTTAGAAAGGCCCTGTGGGGCATTAGAAGGGTCTGGGGGCCTTTAGAATGCTCCTGAGGGGCAGTAGAAGGGTCTGGGGACCTTTATAAGGGTCCTGACGGGCATTAGAATGGTCTGAGGGCCTTTAGAAAGGTCCTGAGGGGCATTAGAAGGGTCTTGTGGCCTTCATAAGGGTCCTCAAAGGCATTAGAAGGGTCTGGAGGCTTTTAGATGGGTCCTGAGGCAATCTAGAAGGGTCTAGGGGCTTTTACATGGGTCTTGAGGGTCATTAGAAGGGTGTGCATGCCTTTAGAAAGGCCCTGAGGGGCACTAGAAGGGTCTGGGGGCTATTAGAAGCGTCCTGAGGAGGTCTAGAAGGGTCTGGGGGCCTTTAGAAATGACCTGAGGGGCATTAGAAGGGTATGGGGGCCTTTAGAAAGGCCCTGAGGGGCATTAGAAGGGTCTGGGGGCCTTTAGAATGGTCCTGAGAGGGTCTAGAAGGGTCTGGAGGCATTTAAAACTGTCCTGAGAGGCTCTAGAAGAGTCTGGGTGACTTTATAAGGGTCCTGAGGGGCATTAGAAGGGTCTGGGTGCCCTTATAAAAGCCCTGAAAGGAATTAACAGGGTCTGGGGGCCTTTAGAAGGGTCTTCAGGGGCTCTAGAATGGTCTGGGGACCTTTAGAAAGGCCCTGTGGGGCATTAGAAGGGTCTGGGGGCCTGTAGAATGCTCCTGAGGGGCAGTAGAAGGGTCTGGGGACCTTTAGAAAGGCCCTGACGGGTATTAGAATGGTCTGCGGGATTTAGAAGTGTCCTGAGGGGCTCTAGAATGGTCTGGGGGCCTTTATAAGTGTCCTGACGGGCTCTAGAAGGGTCTGGGAACCTTTATAAATGCCCTGAGGGGCATTAGAAGGGTCTGAGGGCCTTTAGAAAGGTCCTGAGGGGCATTAGAAGGGTCTTGTGGCCTTCATAAGGGTCCTGAAAGGCATTAGAAGGGTCTGGGGGCTTTTAGATGGGTCCTGAGGCAATCTAGAAGGGTCTGGGGGCCTTTACATGGGTCTTGAGGGTCATTAGAAGGGTGTGGATGCCTTTAGAAAGGCCCTGAGGGGCACTAGAAGGGTCTGGGGGCTATTAGAAGCGTCCTGAGGGGGTCTAGAAGGGTCTGGGGGCCTTTAGAAATGACTTGAGGGGCATTAGAAGGGTATGGGGGCCTTTAGATAGGCCCTGATGGGCATTAGACGGGTCTGGGGGCCTTTAGAATGGTCCTGAGAGGGTCTAGAAGGGTCTGGAGGCATTTAAAACTGTCCTGAGAGGCTCTAGAAGGGTCTGGGTGCCTTTATAAGGGTCCTGAGGGGCATTAGAAGGGTGTGGGTGCCCTTATAAAAGCCCTGAGGGGAATTAGCTGGGTCTCGGGGACTTTAGAAGGGTCCTGAGGGGCTCTATAAGGGTCTGGGGGCCTTTAGAAGGGTCTTCAGGGGCTCTAGAAGGGTCTGGGGACCTTTAGAAAGGCCCTGTGGGGCATTAGAAGGGTCTGGGGGCCTTTAGAATGCTCCTGAGGGGCAGTAGAAGGGTCTGGGGACCTTTATAAGGGTCCTGACGGGCTCTAGAAGGGTCTGGGGACCTTTATAAGGGTCCTAACGGGCTCTAGAAGGGTCTGAGGGACTTTAGAAAGGCCCTGAGGGGCATTAGAAGGGTCTGGGGGCATTCAGAATGCTCCTGAGGGGCAGTAGAAGGGTCTGGGGACCTTTATATCTGCCCTGAGGGGCATTAGAAGGGTCTGAGGGCCTTTAGGAACGTCCTGAGGGGCATTAGAAGGGTCTTGTGGCCTTCATAAGGGTCCTGAAAGGCATTAGAGGGGTCTGGGGGCTTTTAGATGGGTCCTGAGGCAATCTAGAAGGGTCTAGGGGCCTTTACATGGGTCTTGAGGGTCATTAGAAGGGTGTGGAGGCCTTTAGAAAGGCCCTGAAATGCATTAGAAGGGTCTGGGGGCATTCAGAATGCTCCTGAGGGGCAGTAGAAGGGTCTGGGGACCTTTATAAATGCCCTGAGGGGCATTAGAAGGGTCTGAGGGCCTTTAGAAACGTCCTGAGGGGCATTAGAAGGGTCTTGTGGCCTTCATAAGGGTCCTGAAAGGCATTAGAAGGCTCTGGGGGCTTTTAGATGGGTCCTGAGGCAATCTAGAAGGGTCTAGGGGCCTTTACATGGGTCTTGAGGGTCATTAGAAGGGTGTGGAGGCCTTTAGAAAGGCCCTGAAAGGCATTAGAAGGGTCTGGGGGCTTTTAGATGGGTCCTGAGGCAATCTAGAAGGGTCTGGGGGCCTTTACATGGGTCCTGAGCATCATTAGAAGGGTGTGGAGGCCTTTAGAAAGGCCCTGAAGGGATCTAGAAGGGTCTGGGGGCTTTTAGATGGGTCCTGAGGCAATCTAGAAGGGTCTGGGGGCCTTTACATGGGTCCTGAGCATCATTAGAAGGGTGTGGAGGCCTTTAGAAAGGCCCTGAAATGCATTAGAAGGGTCTGGGGGCTTTTAGATGGGTCCTGAGGCAATCTAGAAGGGTCTGGGGGCCTTTACATGGGTCTTCAGGGTCATTAGAAGGGTGTGGAGGCCTTTAGAAAGGCCCTGAGGAGCTCTAGAAGGGTCTGGGGGCTATTAGAAGCATCCTGAGGGGGTCCAGAAGGGTCTGGGGGCCTTTTTAAAGGCCCTCAGGGGGATTATAAGGGTCTCGCGGCCTTTAGAAAGGCCCTGAGTGGCATTAGAAGGGTCTGGGTGCCTTTAGAAATGACGTGAGGGGCATTACAAAAATATGGGGGCCTTTAGAAAGGCCCTGAGGGGCATTAGAAGGGTCTGGGGGCCTTTAGAATGGTCCTCAGGAGGGTCTAGAAGGGTCTGGAGGCATTTAAAACTGTCCTGAGAGGTTCTAGAAGGGTCTGGGTGCCTTTATAAGGGTCCTGAGGGGCATTATAAGGGTCTGGGTGCCCTTATAAAAGCCCTGAGGGCAATTAGCAGGGTCTGGGTGACTTATAGAAGGGTCCTGAGGGGCTCTATAAGGATCTGGGGGCCTTTAGAAGGGTCTTCAGGGGCTCTAGAAGGGTCTGGGGACCTTTAGAAAGGCCCTGTGAGGCATTAGAAGGGTCTGGGGGCCTTTAGAATGCTCCTGAGGGGCAGTAGAAGGGTCTGGGGACCTTTATAAAGGCCCTGACGGGCATTAGAATGGTCTGCGGGCCTTTAGAAGTGTCCTGAGGGGCTCTAGAATGGTCTGGGGGCCTTTATAAGGGTCCTGACGGGCTCTAGAAGGGTCTGGGAACCTTTATAAATGCCCTGAGGGGCATTAGAAGGGTCTGAGGGCCTTTAGAAAGGTCCTGAGGGGCATTAGAAGGGTCTTGTGGCCTTCATAAGGGTCCTGAAAGGCATTAGAAGGGTCTGGGGGCTTTTAGATGGGTCCTGAGGCAATCTAGAAGGGTCTAGGGGCCTTTACATGGGTCTTGAGGGGCATTAGAAGGGTCTGAGGGCCTTTAGAAGGGTCCTGAGGGGCATTAGAAGGGTCTGGGGGCTTTTAGATGGGTCCTGAGGCAATCTAGAAGGTTCTAGGGGTCTTTACATGGGTCTTGAGGGTCATTAGAAGGGTGTGGAGGCCTTTAGAAAGGCCCTGAGGGGCTCTAGAAGGGTCTGGGGGCTATTAGAAGCGTCCTGAGGGGGTCCAGAAGGGTATGGGGGCCTTTTTAAAGGCCCTCAGGGGGATTATAAGGGTCTCGCGGCTTTTAGAAAGGCCCTAAGTGGCATTACAAGGGTCTGGGGTCATATAGAAAGGCCCTGAGAGGTTCTAGAAGTGTCTGGGGTACTTTAGAAATGCCCTGAGGGGCATTAGAAGGGTCTGGGGGCCTTTAGAATGGTCCTGAGGTGTTCTAGAAGGGTCTGGAGGCATTTAAAACTGTCCTGAGAGGCTCTAGAAGGGTCTGGGTGCTTTATAAGGGTCCTGAGGGGCTTTAGAAGGGTCTGGGTGCCCTTATAAAAGCCCTGAGGGGAATTAGCAGGGTCTGGGGGACTTTAGAAGGGTCCTGAGGGGCTCTATAAGGGTCTGGGGGCCCTTAGAAGGGTCTTCAGGGGCTCTAGAAGGGTCTGGGGACCTTTAGAAAGGCCCTGTGGGGCATTAGAAGGGTCTGGGGGCCTTTAGAATGCTCCTGAGGGGCTCTATAAGGGTCTGGGGACCTTTATAAGTGTCCTGACTGGCTCTAGAAGGGTCTGGGAACCTTTATAAATGCCCTGAGGGGCATTAGAAGGGTCTAAGGGCCTTTAGAATGGTCCTGAGGGGCATTAGAAGGTTCTTGTGGCCTTCATAAGGGTCCTGAAAGGCATTAGAAGGGTCTGGGGGCTTTTAGATGGGTCCTGAGGCAATCTAGAAGGGTCTAGGGGCCTTTACATGGGTCTTGAGGGTCATTAGAAGGGTGTGGAGGCCTTTAGAAAGGCCCTGAAAGGCATTAGAAGGGTCTGGGGGCTTTTAGATGGGTCCTGAGGCAATCTAGAAGGGTCTGGGGGCCTTTACATGGGTCCTGAGCATCATTAGAAGGGTGTGGAGGCCTTTAGAAAGGCCCTGAAGGGCTCTAGAAGGGTCTGGGGGCCTTTAGAAACGTCCTGAGGGGCATTAGAAGGGTCTTGTGGCCTTCATAAGGGTCCTGAAAGGCATTAGAAGGCTCTGGGGGCTTTTAGATGGGTCCTGAGGCAATCTAGAAGGGTCTAGGGGCCTTTACATGGGTCTTGAGGGTCATTAGAAGGGTGTGGAGGCCTTTAGAAAGGCCCTGAAAGGCATTAGAAGGGTCTGGGGTCTTTTAGATGGGTCCTGAGGCAATCTAGAAGGGTCTGGGGGCCTTTACATGGGTCTTGAGGGTCATTAGAAGGGTGTGGAGGCCTTTAGAAAGGCCCTGAAATGCATTAGAAGGGTCTGGGGGCTTTTAGATGGGTCCTGAGGCAATCTAGAAGGGTCTGGGGGCCTTTACATGGGTCTTGAGGGTCATTAGAAGGGTGTGGAGGCCTTTAGAAAGGCCCTGAGGAGCTCTAGAAGGGTCTGGGGGCTATTAGAAGCATCCTGAGGAGGTCCAGAAGGGTCTGGGGGCCTTTTTAAAGGCCCTCAGGGGGATTATAAGGGTCTCGCGGCCTTTAGAAAGGCCCTGAGTGGCATTAGAAGGGTCTGGGTGCCTTTAGAAATGACGTGAGGGGCATTACAAAAGTATGGGGGCCTTTAGAAAGGCCCTGAGGGGCATTAGAAGGGTCTGGGGGCCTTTAGAATGGTCCTCAGGAGGGTCTAGAAGGGTCTGGAGGCATTTAAAACTGTCCTGAGAGGTTCTAGAAGGGTCTGGGTACATTTATAAGGGTCCTGAGGGGCATTATAAAGGTCTGGGTGCCCTTATAAAAGCCCTGAGGGCAATTAGCAGGGTCTGGGGGACTTTAGAAGGGTCCTGAGGGGCTCTATAAGGGTCTGGGGGCCTTTAGAAGGGTCTTCAGGGGCTCTAGAAGGGTCTGGGGACCTTTAGAAAGGCCCTGTGAGGCATTAGAAGGGTCTGGGGGCCTTTAGAATGCTCCTGAGGGGCAGTAGAAGGGTCTGGGGACTTTTAGAAAGGCCCTGACGGGCATTAGAATGGTCTGCGGGCCTTCAGAAGTGTCCTGAGGGGCTCTAGAATGGTCTGGGGGCCTTTATAAGGGTCCTGACGGGCTCTAGAAGGGTCTGGGAACCTTTATAAATGCCCTGAGGGGCATTAGAAGGGTCTGAGGGCCTTTAGAAAGGTCCTGAGGGGCATTAGAAGGGTCTTGTGGCCTTCATAAGGGTCCTGAAAGGCATTAGAAGGGTCTGGGGGCTTTTAGATGGGTCCTGAGGCAATCTAGAAGGGTCTAGGGGCCTTTACATGGGTCTTGATGGGCATTAGAAGGGTCTGAGGGCCTTTAGAAGGGTCCTGAGGGGCATTAGAAGGGTCTGGGGGCTTTTAGATGGGTCCTGAGGCAATCTAGAAGGGTCTAGGGGCCTTTACATGGGTCTTGAGGGTCATTAGAAGGGTGTGGAGGCCTTTAGAAAGGCGCTGAGGGGCTCTAGAAGGGTCTGGGGGCTATTAGAAGCGTCCTGAGGGGGTCCAGAAGGGTCTGGGGGCCTTTTTAAAGGCCCTCAGGGGGATTATAAGGGTCTCGCGGCTTTTAGAAAGGCCCTGAGTGGCATTACAAGGGTCTGGGGTCATATAGAAAGGCCCTGAGAGGTTCTAGAAGTGTCTGGGGTACTTTAGAAATGCCCTGAGGGGCATTAGAAGGGTCTTGTGGCCTTCATAAGGGTCCTGGAAGGCATTAGAAGGGTCTGGGGGCCTTTAGAAGGGTCTTCAGGGGCTCTAGAAGGGTCTGGGGACCTTTAGAAAGGCCCTGTGAGGCAGTAGAAGGGTCTGGGGACCTTTATAAAGGCCCTGACGGGCATTAGAATGGTCTGCGGGCCTTCAGAAGTGTCCTGAGGGGCTCTAGAATGGTCTGGGGGCCTTTATAAGGGTCCTGACGGGCTCTAGAAGGGTCTGGGAACCTTTATAAATGCCCTGGGGGGCATTAGAAGGGTCTGAGGGCCTTTAGAAAGGTCCTGAGGGGCATTAGAAGGGTCTTGTGGCCTTCATAAGGGTCCTGAAAGGCATTAGAAGGCTCTGGGGGCTTTTAGATGGGTCCTGAGGCAATCTAGAAGGGTCTAGGGGCCTTTACATGGGTCTTGAGGGGCATTAGAAGGGTGTGGAGGCCTTTAGAAAGGCCCTGAAAGCATTAGAAGGGTCTGGGGGCTTTTAGATGGGTCCTGAGGCAATCTAGAAGGGTCTAGGGGCCTTTACATGGGTCTTGAGGGTCATTAGAAGGGTGTGGAGGCCTTTAGAAAGGCCCTGAGGGGCTCTAGAAGGGTCTGGGGGCTATTAGAAGCGTCCTGAGGGGGTCCAGAAGGGTCTGGGGGCCTTTTTAAAGGCCCTCAGGGGGATTATAAGGGTCTCGCGGCTTTTAGAAAGGCCCTGAGTGGCATTACAAGGGTCTGGGGTCATATAGAAAGGCCCTGAGAGGTTCTAGAAGTGTCTGGGGTACTTTAGAAATGCCCTGAGGGGCATTAGAAGGGTCTGGGGGCCTTTAGAATGGTCCTGAGGTGTTCTAGAAGGGTCTGGAGGCATTTAAAACTGTCCTGAGAGGCTCTAGAAGGGTCTGGGTGCCTTTATAAGGGTCCTGAGTGGCATTAGAAGGGTCTGGGTGCCCTTATAAAAGCCCTGAGGGGAATTAGCAGGGTCTGGGGGACTTTAGAAGGGTCCTGAGGGTCTCTATAAGGATCTGGGGGCCCTTAGAAGGGTCTTCAGGGGCTCTAGAATGGTCTGGGGACCTTTAGAAAGGCCCTGTGGGGCATTAGAAGGGTCTGGGGGCCTTTAGAATGCTCCTGAGGGGCTCTATAAGGGTCTGGGGACCATTATAAGTGTCCTGACTGGCTCTAGAAGGGTCTGGGAACCTTTATAAATGCCCTGAGGGGCATTAGAAGGGTCTAAGGGCCTTTGAATGGTCCTGAGGGGCATTAGAAGGTTCTTGTGGCCTTCATAAGGGTCCTGAAAGGCATTAGAAGGGTCTGGGGGCTTTTAGATGGGTCCTGAGGCAATCTAGAAGGGTCTAGGGGCCTTTACATGGGTCTTGAGGGTCATTAGAAGGGTGTGGAGGCCTTTAGAAAGGCCCTGAGGGGCTCTAGAAGGGTCTGGGGGCCTTTAGAAGGGTCTTCAAGGGCTCTAGAAGGGTCTGGGGACCTTTAGAAAGGCCCTGTGGGGCATGAGAAGGGTCTGGGGGCCTTTAGAATGCTCCTGAGGGGCAGTAGAAGGGTCTGGGAACCTTTACAAATGCCCTGAGGGGCATTAGAAGGGTCTGAGGGCCTTTAGAAAGGTCCTGAGGGGCATTAGAAGGGTCTTGTGGCCTTGATAAGGGTCCTGAAATGCATTAGAAGGGTCTGGGGGCTTTTAGATGGGTCCTGAGGCAATCTAGAAGGGTCTTGGTGCCTTTACATGGGTCTTGAGGGTCATTAGAAAGGTGTGGAGGCCTTTAGAAAGCCCCTGAGGGGCTCTAGAAGGGTCTGGGGGCTATTAGAAGCGTCCTGAGGGGGTCTAGAAGGGTCTGGGGGCCTTTTTAAAGGCCCTCAGGGGGATTATAAGGTTCTCGCGGCCTTTAGAAAAGCCCTGAGTGGCATTAGAAGGTTCTGGGTGCCTTTAGAAATGACCTGAGGGGCATTAGAAGGGAATGGGGGCCTTTAGAAATGCCCTGATGGGCATTAGAAGGGTCTGGGGGCCTTTAGAATGGTCCTGAGGGGGTCTAGAAGGGTCTGGAGGCATTTAAAACTGTCCTGAGAGGCTCTAGAAGGGTCTGGGTGCCTTTATAAGGGTCCTGAGGGGCATTAGAAGGGTCTGGGTGCCCTTATAAAAGCCCTGAGGGGAATTAGCAGGGTCTGGGGGCCTTTAGAAGGGTCCTGAGGGGCTCTATAAGGGTCTGGCGGCCTTTAGAAGGGTCTTCAGGGGCTCTAGAAGGGTCTGGGGACCTTTAGAAAGGCCCTGTGGGGCATTAGAAGGGTCTGGGTACCTTTAGAATGCTCCTGAGGGGCAGTAGAATGGTCTGGGGACCTTTATAAGGCCCTGACGGGCATTAGAATGGTCTGCGGGCCTTTAGAAGTGTCCTGAGGGGCTCTAGAATGGTCTGGGGGCCTTTATAAGGGTCCTGACATGCTCTAGAAGGGTCTGGGAACCTTTATAAATGCCCTAAGGGGCATTAGAAGGGTCTGAGGGCCTTTAGAAAAGTCCTGAGGGGCATTAGAAGGGTCTGGAGGCCTTTAGAATGGTCCTGAGGGGGTCTAGAAGGGTCTGGAGGCATTTAAAACTGCCCTGAGAGGCTCTAGAAGGGTCTGGGTGCCTTTGTAAGGGTCCTGAGGGGCATTAGAAGGGTCTGGGTGCCCTTATAAAAGCCCTGAGGAGAATTAGCAGGGTCTGGGGGACTTTAGAAGGGTCCTTAGGGGCTCTATAAGGGTCTGGGGGCCTTTAGAAGGGTCTTGAGGGGCTCTAGAAGGGTCTGGGGACCTTTAGAAAGGCCCTGTGTGGCATTAGAAGGGTCTGGGGGCCTTTAGAAGGGTCTTCAGGGGCTCTAGAAGGGTCTGGGGACCTTTAGAAAGGCCCTGTGAGGCATTAGAAGGGTCTGGGGGCCTTTAGAATGCTCCTGAGGGGCAGTAGAAGGGTCTGGGGACCTTTATAAAGGCCCTGACGGGCATTAGAATGGTCTGCGGGTCTTTAGAAGTGTCCTGAGGGGCTCTAGAATGGTCTGGGGGCCTTTATAAGGGTCCTGACGGGCTCTAGAAGGGTCTGGGAACCTTTATAAATGCCCTGAGGGGCATTAGAAGGGTCTGAGGGCCTTTAGAAAAGTCCTTAGGGGCATTAGAAGGGTCTTGTGGCCTTCATAAGGGTCCTGAATGGCATTAGAAGGGTCTGGGGGCTTTTAGATGGGTCCTGAGGCAATCTAGAAGGGTCTAGGGGCCTTTACATGGGTCTTGATGGGCATTAGAAGGGTCTGAGGGCCTTTAGAAGGGTCCTGAAGGGCATTAGAAGGGTCTGGGGGCTTTTAGATGGGTCCTGAGGCAATCTAGAAGGGTCTGGGGGCCTTTACATGGGTCTTGAGGGTCATTAGAAGGGTGTGGAGGCCATTAGAAAGGCGCTGAGGGGCTCTAGAAGGGTCTGGGGGCTATTAGAAGCGTCCTGAGGGGGTCCAGAAGGGTCTGGGGGCCTTTTTAAAGGCCCTCAGGGGGATTATAAGGGTCTCGCGGCTTTTAGAAAGGCCCTGAGTGGCATTACAAGGGTCTGGGGTCATATAGAAAGGCCCTGAGAGGTTCTAGAAGTGTCTGGGGTACTTTAGAAATGTCCTGAGGGGCATTAGAAGGGTCTGGGGGCCTTTAGAATGGTCCTGAGGGGTTCTAGAAGGTTCTGGAGGCATTTAAAACTGTCCTGAGAGGCTCTAGAAGGGTCTGGGTGCCTTTATAAGGGTCCTGAGGGGCATTATAAGGGTCTGGGTGCCCTTATAAAATCCCTGAGGGCAATTAGCAGGGTCTGGGGGACTTTAGAAGGGTCCTGAGGGGATCTATAAGGGTCTGGGGGCCCTTAGAAGGGTCTTCAGGGGCTCTAGAAGGGTCTGGGGACCTTTAGAAAGGCCCTGTGGGGCATTAGAAGAGTCTGGGGGCCTTTAGAATGCTCCTGAGGGGCTCTATAAGGGTCTGGGGACCTTTATAAGTGTCCTGACGGGCTCTAGAAGGGTCTGGGAACCTTTATAAATGCCCTGAGGGGCATTAGAAGGGTCTAAGGGCCTTTAGAATGGTCCTGAGGGGCATTAGAAGGTTCTTGTGGCCTTCATAAGGGTCCTGAAAGGCATTAGAAGGGTCTGGGGGCTTTTAGATGGGTCCTGAGGCAATCTAGAAGGGTCTAGGGGCCTTTACATGGGTCCTGAGCATCATTAGAAGGGTGTGGAGGCCTTTAGAAAGGCCCTGTGGGGCTCTAGAAGGGTCTGGGGGCCTTTAGAAGGGTCTTCAAGGGCTCTAGAAAGGTCTGGGGACCTTTAGAAAGGCCCTGTGGGGCATTAGAAGGGTCTGGGGGCCTTTAGAATGCTCCTGAGGGGCAGTAGAAGGGTCTGGGAACCTTTATAAATGCCCTGAGGGGCATTAGAAGGGTCTGAGGGCCTTTAGAAAGGTCCTGAGGGGCATTAGAAGGGTCTTGTGGCCTTGATAAGGGTCCTGAAATGCATTAGAAGGGTCTGGGGGCTTTTAGATGGGTCCTGAGGCAATCTAGAAGGGTCTGGCGGCCTTTACATGGGTCTTGAGGGTCATTAGAAGGGTGAGGTCTCCTTTAGAAAGGCCCTGAAAGGCATTAGAAGGGTCTGGGTGCTTTTAGATGCGTCCTGAGGCAATCTAGAAGGGTCTGGGGGCCTTTACATGGGTCTTGAGGGTCATTAGAAGGGTGTGGAGGCCTTTAGAAAGGCCCTGAGGGGCTCTAGAAGGGTCTGGGGGCTATTAGAAGCGTCCTGAGGGGGTCCAGAAGGGTCTGGGGGCCTTTTTAAAGGCCCTCAGGGGGATTATAAGGGTCTCGCGGCTTTTAGAAAGGCCCTGAGTGGCATTACAAGGGTCTGGGGTCATATAGAAAGGCCCTGAGAGGTTCTAGAAGTGTCTGGGGTACTTTAGAAATGCCCTGAGGGGCATTAGAAGGGTCTGGGGGCCTTTAGAATGGTCCTGAGGTGTTCTAGAAGGGTCTGGAGGCATTTAAAACTGTCCTGAGAGGCTCTAGAAGGGTCTGGGTGCCTTTATAAGGGTCCTGAGTGGCATTAGAAGGGTCTGGGTGCCCTTATAAAAGCCCTGAGGGGAATTAGCAGGGTCTGGGGGACTTTAGAAGGGTCCTGAGGGTCTCTATAAGGATCTGGGGGCCCTTAGAAGGGTCTTCAGGGGCTCTAGAATGGTCTGGGGACCTTTAGAAAGGCCCTGTGGGGCATTAGAAGGGTCTGGGGGCCTTTAGAATGCTCCTGAGGGGCTCTATAAGGGTCTGGGGACCATTATAAGTGTCCTGACTGGCTCTAGAAGGGTCTGGGAACCTTTATAAATGCCCTGAGGGGCATTAGAAGGGTCTAAGGGCCTTTGAATGGTCCTGAGGGGCATTAGAAGGTTCTTGTGGCCTTCATAAGGGTCCTGAAAGGCATTAGAAGGGTCTGGGGGCTTTTAGATGGGTCCTGAGGCAATCTAGAAGGGTCTAGGGGCCTTTACATGGGTCTTGAGGGTCATTAGAAGGGTGTGGAGGCCTTTAGAAAGGCCCTGAGGGGCTCTAGAAGGGTCTGGGGGCCTTTAGAAGGGTCTTCAAGGGCTCTAGAAGGGTCTGGGGACCTTTAGAAAGGCCCTGTGGGGCATGAGAAGGGTCTGGGGGCCTTTAGAATGCTCCTGAGGGGCAGTAGAAGGGTCTGGGAACCTTTACAAATGCCCTGAGGGGCATTAGAAGGGTCTGAGGGCCTTTAGAAAGGTCCTGAGGGGCATTAGAAGGGTCTTGTGGCCTTGATAAGGGTCCTGAAATGCATTAGAAGGGTCTGGGGGCTTTTAGATGGGTCCTGAGGCAATCTAGAAGGGTCTTGGTGCCTTTACATGGGTCTTGAGGGTCATTAGAAAGGTGTGGAGGCCTTTAGAAAGCCCCTGAGGGGCTCTAGAAGGGTCTGGGGGCTATTAGAAGCGTCCTGAGGGGGTCTAGAAGGGTCTGGGGGCCTTTTTAAAGGCCCTCAGGGGGATTATAAGGTTCTCGCGGCCTTTAGAAAAGCCCTGAGTGGCATTAGAAGGTTCTGGGTGCCTTTAGAAATGACCTGAGGGGCATTAGAAGGGAATGGGGGCCTTTAGAAATGCCCTGATGGGCATTAGAAGGGTCTGGGGGCCTTTAGAATGGTCCTGAGGGGGTCTAGAAGGGTCTGGAGGCATTTAAAACTGTCCTGAGAGGCTCTAGAAGGGTCTGGGTGCCTTTATAAGGGTCCTGAGGGGCATTAGAAGGGTCTGGGTGCCCTTATAAAAGCCCTGAGGGGAATTAGCAGGGTCTGGGGGCCTTTAGAAGGGTCCTGAGGGGCTCTATAAGGGTCTGGCGGCCTTTAGAAGGGTCTTCAGGGGCTCTAGAAGGGTCTGGGGACCTTTAGAAAGGCCCTGTGGGGCATTAGAAGGGTCTGGGTACCTTTAGAATGCTCCTGAGGGGCAGTAGAATGGTCTGGGGACCTTTATAAGGCCCTGACGGGCATTAGAATGGTCTGCGGGCCTTTAGAAGTGTCCTGAGGGGCTCTAGAATGGTCTGGGGGCCTTTATAAGGGTCCTGACATGCTCTAGAAGGGTCTGGGAACCTTTATAAATGCCCTAAGGGGCATTAGAAGGGTCTGAGGGCCTTTAGAAAAGTCCTGAGGGGCATTAGAAGGGTCTGGAGGCCTTTAGAATGGTCCTGAGGGGGTCTAGAAGGGTCTGGAGGCATTTAAAACTGCCCTGAGAGGCTCTAGAAGGGTCTGGGTGCCTTTGTAAGGGTCCTGAGGGGCATTAGAAGGGTCTGGGTGCCCTTATAAAAGCCCTGAGGAGAATTAGCAGGGTCTGGGGGACTTTAGAAGGGTCCTTAGGGGCTCTATAAGGGTCTGGGGGCCTTTAGAAGGGTCTTGAGGGGCTCTAGAAGGGTCTGGGGACCTTTAGAAAGGCCCTGTGTGGCATTAGAAGGGTCTGGGGGCCTTTAGAAGGGTCTTCAGGGGCTCTAGAAGGGTCTGGGGACCTTTAGAAAGGCCCTGTGAGGCATTAGAAGGGTCTGGGGGCCTTTAGAATGCTCCTGAGGGGCAGTAGAAGGGTCTGGGGACCTTTATAAAGGCCCTGACGGGCATTAGAATGGTCTGCGGGTCTTTAGAAGTGTCCTGAGGGGCTCTAGAATGGTCTGGGGGCCTTTATAAGGGTCCTGACGGGCTCTAGAAGGGTCTGGGAACCTTTATAAATGCCCTGAGGGGCATTAGAAGGGTCTGAGGGCCTTTAGAAAAGTCCTTAGGGGCATTAGAAGGGTCTTGTGTCCTTCATAAGGGTCCTGAATGGCATTAGAAGGGTCTGGGGGCTTTTAGATGGGTCCTGAGGCAATCTAGAAGGGTCTAGGGGCCTTTACATGGGTCTTGATGGGCATTAGAAGGGTCTGAGGGCCTTTAGAAGGGTCCTGAAGGGCATTAGAAGGGTCTGGGGGCTTTTAGATGGGTCCTGAGGCAATCTAGAAGGGTCTGGGGGCCTTTACATGGGTCTTGAGGGTCATTAGAAGGGTGTGGAGGCCATTAGAAAGGCGCTGAGGGGCTCTAGAAGGGTCTGGGGGCTATTAGAAGCGTCCTGAGGGGGTCCAGAAGGGTCTGGGGGCCTTTTTAAAGGCCCTCAGGGGGATTATAAGGGTCTCGCGGCTTTTAGAAAGGCCCTGAGTGGCATTACAAGGGTCTGGGGTCATATAGAAAGGCCCTGAGAGGTTCTAGAAGTGTCTGGGGTACTTTAGAAATGTCCTGAGGGGCATTAGAAGGGTCTGGGGGCCTTTAGAATGGTCCTGAGGGGTTCTAGAAGGTTCTGGAGGCATTTAAAACTGTCCTGAGAGGCTCTAGAAGGGTCTGGGTGCCTTTATAAGGGTCCTGAGGGGCATTATAAGGGTCTGGGTGCCCTTATAAAATCCCTGAGGGCAATTAGCAGGGTCTGGGGGACTTTAGAAGGGTCCTGAGGGGATCTATAAGGGTCTGGGGGCCCTTAGAAGGGTCTTCAGGGGCTCTAGAAGGGTCTGGGGACCTTTAGAAAGGCCCTGTGGGGCATTAGAAGAGTCTGGGGGCCTTTAGAATGCTCCTGAGGGGCTCTATAAGGGTCTGGGGACCTTTATAAGTGTCCTGACTGGCTCTAGAAGGGTCTGGGAACCTTTATAAATGCCCTGAGGGGCATTAGAAGGGTCTAAGGGCCTTTAGAATGGTCCTGAGGGGCATTAGAAGGTTCTTGTGGCCTTCATAAGGGTCCTGAAAGGCATTAGAAGGGTCTGGGGGCTTTTAGATGGGTCCTGAGGCAATCTAGAAGGGTCTAGGGGCCTTTACATGGGTCCTGAGCATCATTAGAAGGGTGTGGAGGCCTTTAGAAAGGCCCTGTGGGGCTCTAGAAGGGTCTGGGGGCCTTTAGAAGGGTCTTCAAGGGCTCTAGAAAGGTCTGGGGACCTTTAGAAAGGCCCTGTGGGGCATTAGAAGGGTCTGGGGGCCTTTAGAATGCTCCTGAGGGGCAGTAGAAGGGTCTGGGAACCTTTATAAATGCCCTGAGGGGCATTAGAAGGGTCTGAGGGCCTTTAGAAAGGTCCTGAGGGGCATTAGAAGGGTCTTGTGGCCTTGATAAGGGTCCTGAAATGCATTAGAAGGGTCTGGGGGCTTTTAGATGGGTCCTGAGGCAATCTAGAAGGGTCTGGCGGCCTTTACATGGGTCTTGAGGGTCATTAGAAGGGTGAGGTCTCCTTTAGAAAGGCCCTGAAAGGCATTAGAAGGGTCTGGGTGCTTTTAGATGCGTCCTGAGGCAATCTAGAAGGGTCTGGGGGCCTTTACATGGGTCTTGAGGGTCATTAGAAGGGTGTGGAGGCCTTTAGAAAGGCCCTGAGGGGCTCTAGAAGGGTCTGGGGGCTATTAGAAGCGTCCTGAGGGGGTCTAGAAGGGTCTGGGGGCCTTTTTAAAGGCCCTCAGGGGGATTATAAGGGTCTCGCGGTCTTTAGAAAAGCCCTGAGTGGCATTAGAAGGGTCTGGGTGCCTTTAGAAATGACCTGAGGGGCATTAGAAGGGTATGGGGGCCTTTAGAATGGCCCTGATGGGCATTAGAAGGGTCTGGGGGCCTTTAGAATGGTCCTGAGGGGGTCTAGAAGGGTCTGGAGGCATTTAAAACTGTCCTGAGAGGCTCTAGAAGGGTCTGGGTGGCTTTATAAGGGTCCTGAGGGGCATTAGAAGGGTCTGGGTGCCCTTATAAAAGCACTGAAAGGAATTAGCAGGGTCTGGGGGCCTTTAGAAGGGTCCTGAGGGGCTCTATAAGGGTCTGGGGGCCTTTAGAAGGGTCTTCAGGGGCTCTAGAAGGGTCTGGGGACCTTTAGAAAGGCCCTGTGGGGCATTAGAAGGGTCTGGGTGCCTTTATAAGGACCTGACGGGCATTAGAATGGTCTGCGGGCCTTTAGAAGTGTCCTGAGGGGCTCTAGAATGGTCTGGGGGCCTTTATAAGGGTACTGACAAGCTCTAGAAGGGTCTGGGAACCTTTATAAATGCCCTAAGGGGCATTAGAAGGGTCTGAGGGCCTTTAGAAAAGTCCTGAGGGGCATTAGAAGGGTCTGGGGGCCTTTAGAATGGTCCTGAGGGGGTCTAGAAGGGTCTGGACGCATTTAAAACTGTTCTGAGAGGCTCTAGAAGGGTCTGGGTGCCTTTATAAGGGTCCTGAGGGGCATTAGAAGGGTCTGGGTGCCCTTATAAAAGCCCTGAGGAGAATTAGCAGGGTCTGGGGGACTTTAGAAGGGTCCTTAGGGGCTCTATAAGGGTCTGGGGGCCTTTAGAAGGGTCTTGAGGGGCTCTAGAAGGGTCTGGGGACCTTTAGATAGGCCCTTTGTGGCATTAGAAGGGTCTGGGGGCCTTTAGAAGGGTCTTCAGGGGCTCTGGAAGGGTCTGGGGACCTTTAGAAAGGCCCTGACGGGCATTAGAAGGGTCTGAGGGCCTTTAGAATGCTCCTGAGGGGCAGTAGAAGGGTCTGGGGACCTTTATAAGTGTCCTGACGTGCTCTAGAAGGGTCTGGGAACCTTTATAAATGCCCTGAGGTGCATTAGAAGGGTCTGAGGGCCTTTAGAAAGGTCCTGAGGGGCATTAGAAGGGTCTTGTGGTCTTCATAAGGGTCCTGGAAGGCATTAGAAGGGTCTGGGGGCTTTTAGATGGGTCCTGAGGCAATCTAGAAGGGTCTAGGGGCCTTTACATGGGTCTTGAGGGTCATTAGAAAGTTGTGGAGGCCTTTAGAAAGGCCCTGAGGGGCTCTAGAAGGGTCTGGGGGCTTTTAGAAGGTTCTTCAGGGGCTCTAGAAGGGTCTGGGGACCTTTAGAAAGGCCCTGTGGGGCATTAGAAGGGTCTGGGGGCCTTTAGAATGCTCCTGAGGGGCAGTAGAAGGGTCTGGGGACCTTTCTAAATGCCCTGAGTGGCATTAGAAGGGTCTGAGGGCCTTTATAAAGGTCCTGAGGGGCATTAGAAGGGTCTTGTGGCCTTCATAAGGGTCCTGAAAGGCATTAGAAGGGTCTGGGGCTTTTAGATGGGTCCTGAGGCAATCTAGAAGGGTCTAGGGGCCTTTACATGGGTCTTGAGGGTCATTAGAAGGGTGTGGAGGTCTTTAGAAAGGCCCTGAAAGGCATTAGAAGGGTCTGGGGGCTTTTAGATGGGTCCTGAGGCAATCTAGAAGGGTCTGGGGGCCTTTACATGGGTCTTGAGTGTCCTTAGAAGGGTGTGGAGGCCTTTAGAAAGGCCCTGAGGGGCTCTAGAAGGGTCTGGGGGCTATTAGAAGCGTCCTGAGGGGGTCCAGAAGGGTCTGGGGGCCTTTTTAAAGGCCCTCAGGGGGATTATAAGGGTCTCGCGGCCTTTAGAAAGGCCCTGAGTGGCATTAGAAGGGTCTGGGTGCCTTTAGAAATGACCTGAGGGGCATTAGAAAGGTATGGGGGCCTTTAGAAAGGCCCTGTGGGGCATTAGAAGGCTCTGGGGGCATTTAGAATGGTCCTGAGAGGGTCTAGAAGGGTCTGGAGGCATTTAAACTGTCCTGAGAGGCTCTAGAAGGGTCTGGGTGCCTTTATAAGGGTCCTGAGGGGCATTAGAAGGGTCTGGGTGCCCTTATAAAAGCCCTGAGGGGAATTAGCAGGGTCTGGGGGCCTTTAGAAAGGTCCTGAGGGGCTCTATAAGGGTCTGGGGGCCTTTAGAAGGGTCTTGAGGGGCTCTAGAAGGGTCTGGGGACCTTTAGAAAGGCCCTGTGGGGCATTAGAAGGGTCTGGGGGCCTTTAGAACGGTCTTCAAGGGCTCTAGAAGGGTCTGGGGACCTTTAGAAAGGCCCTGTGGGGCATTAGAAGGGTCTGAGGTCCTTTAGAATGCTCCTGAAAGGCAGTAGAAGGGTCTGGGGACCTTTATAAGGGTCCTGACGGGCTCTAGAAGGGTCTGGGAACCTTTATAAATGCCCTGAGGGGCATTAGAAGGGTCTGAGGGCCTTTAGAAAGGTCCTGAGGGGCATTAGAAGGGTCTTGTGGCCTTGATAAGGGTCCTGAAAGGCATTAGAAGGGTCTGGGGGCTTTTAGATGGGTCCTGAGGCAATCTAGATGGGTCTAGGGGCCTTTACATGGGTCTTGAGGGGCATTAGAAGGGTGTGCAGGCCTTTAGAAAGGCCCTGAAAGGCACTGAAGGGTCTGGGGGCTTTTAGATGGGTCCTGAGGCAATCTAGAAGGGTCTGGGGGCCTTTACATGGGTCTTGAGGGTCATTAGAATGGTGTGGATGCCTTTAGAAAGGCCCTGAGGGGCTCTAGAAGGGTCTGGGGGCTATTAGAAGCGTCCTGAGAGGGTCCAGAAGGGTCTGGGGTACTTTTTAAAGGCCCTCAAGGGGAATTATAAGGGTCTCTCGGCCTTTCGAAAGGCCCTGAGTGGCATTACAAGGGCCTGGGGTCATATAGATAGGCCCTGAGATGTTCTAGAAGTGTCTGGGGTACTTTAGAAAGGCCCTGAGGGGCATTAGAAGGGTCTGGGGGCCTTTAGAAGGGTCCTGAGGGGCATTAGAAGGGTCTGGGGGCCTTTAGAATGGTCCTGAGGCGGTCAAGAAGGGTCTGGAGGTATTTAAAACTGTCCTGAGAGGCTCTAGAAGGGTCTGGGTGCCTTTATAAGGGTCCTGAGGGGCATTAGAAGGGTCTGGGTGCCCTTATAATAGCCCTGAGGGGAATTAGCAGGATCTGCGGGACTTTAGAAGGGTCCTGAGGGGCTCTATAAGGGTCTGGGGGCCTTTAGAAGGGTCTTCAGGGGCTCTAGAGGGGTCTGGGGACCTTTAGAAAGGCCCTGTGGGGCATTAGAAGGGTCTGGGGGCCTTTAGAATGCTCCTGAGGGGCAGTAGAATGGTCTGGGGACCTTTATAAGGGTCCTGACGGGCTGTAGAAGGGTCTGGGGACCTTTATAAGGGTCCTGACGGGCTCTAGAATGGTCTGAGGGCCTTTAGAAAGGCTCTGAGGGGCATTAGAAGGGTCTGGGGGCCTTTAGAAGGGTCCTGAGGGGCATTAGAACGGTCTGGGGGCCTTTAGAATGGTCCTGAGGCGGTCAAGAAGGGTCTGGAGGCATTTAAATCTGTCCTGAGAGGCTCTAGAAGGGTCTGGGTGCCTTTATAAGGGTCCTGAGGGGCATTAGAAGGGTCTGGGTGCCCTTATAAAAGCACTGAAAGGAATTAGCAGGGTCTGGGGGCCTTTAGAAGGGTCCTGAGGGGCTCTATAAGGGTCTGGCGGCCTTTAGAAGGGTCTTCAGGGGCTCTAGAAGGGTCTGGGGACCTTTAGAAAGGCCCTGTGGGGCATTAGAAGGGTCTGGGGGCCTTTAGAATGCTCCTTAGGGGCAGTAGAAGGGTCTGGGGACCTTTATAAGGCCCTGACGGGCATTAGAATGGTCTGCGGGCCTTTAGAAGTGTCCTGAGGGGCTCTAGAATGGTCTGGGGGCCTTTATAAGGGTCCTGACATGCTCTAGAAGGGTCTGGGAACCTTTATAAATGCCCTAAGGGGCATTAGAAGGGTCTGAGGGCCTTTAGAAAAGTCCTGAGGGGCATTAGAAGGGTCTGGAGGCATTTAAAACTGTCCTGAGAGGCTCTAGAAGGGTCTGGGTGCCTTTATAATGGTCCTGTGTGGCATTAGAAGGGTCTGGGGGCCTTTAGAAGGGTCTTCAGGGGCTCTAGAATGGTCTGGGGACCTTTAGAAAGGCCCTGGGGGGCATTAGAAGGGTCTGAGAATCTTTAGAATGCTCCTGAGGGGCAGTAGAAGGGTCTGGAGACCTTTATAAGTGTCCTGACGTGCTCTAGAAGGGTCTGGGAACCTTTATAAATGCCCTGAGGTGCATTAGAAGGGTCTGAGGGCTTTTAGAAAGGACCTGAGGGGCATTAGAAGGGTCTTGTGGCCTTCATAAGGGTCCTGAAAGGCATTAGAAGGGTCTGGGGGCTTTTAGATGGGTCTTCAGGCAATCTAGAAGGGTCTGGGGGCCTTTACATGGGTCTTGAGGGTCATTAGAAGGGTGTGGAGGCCTTTAGAAAGGCCCTGAGGGGCTCTAGAAGGGTCTGGGGGCTATTAGAAGCGTCCTGAGGGGGTCCAGAAGGGTCTGGGGGCCTTTTTAAAGGCCCTCAGGGGGATTATAAGGGTCTCGCGGCTTTTAGAAAGGCCCTGAGTGGCATTACAAGGGTCTGGGGTCATATAGAAAGGCCCTCAGAGGTTCTAGAAGTGTCTGGGGTACTTTAGAAATGCGCTGAGGGGCATTAGAAGGGTCTGGGGGCCTTTAGAATGGTCCTGAGGGGGTCTAGAAGGGTCTGGAGGCATTTAAAGCTGTCCTGAGAGGCTCTAGAAGGGTCTGGGTGCCTTTATAAGGGTCCTGAGGAGCTTTAGAAGGGTCTGGGTGCAGTTATAAAAGCCCTGAGGGGAATTAGCAGGGTCTGGGGGACTTTAGAAGGGTCCTGAGGGGCTCTATAATGGTCTTGGGGCCTTTAGAAGGGTCTTCAGGGGCTCTAGAAGGGTCTGGGGACCTTTAGAAAGGCCCTGTGGGGCATTAGAAGGGTTTGGGGGCCTTTAGAATGCTCCTGAGGGGCAGTAGAAGGGTCTGGGGACCTTTATAAGTGTCCTGACGTGCTCTAGAAGGGTCTGGGAACCTTTATAAATGCCCTGAGGGGCATTAGAAGGGTCTGAGGGCCTTTAGAAAGGTCCTGAGGGGCTCTAGAAGGGTCTTGTTGCCTTCAAAAGGGTCCTGAAAGGTATTAGAAGGGTCTGGGGGCTTTTAGATGGGTCCTGAGGCAATCTAGAAGGGTCTGGGGGCCTTTACATGGGTCTTGAGGGTCATTAGAAGGGTGTGGAGGCCTTTAGAAAGGCCCTGAAAGGCATTAGAAGGGTCTGGGGGTCTTTACATGGGTCTTGAGGGTCATTAGAAGGGTGTGGAGGCCTTTAGAAAAGCCCTGAGGGGCTCTAAAAGGGTCTGGGGGCCTTTAGAAGGGTCTTCAGGGGCTCTAGAACGGTCTGGGGACCTTTAGAAAGGCCCTGTGGGGTATTAGAAGGGTCTGAGGTCCTTTAGAATGCTCCTGAGGGGCAGTAGAAGGGTCTGGGGACCTTTATAAGTGTCCTGACGGGCTCTAGAAGGGTCTGGGAACCTTTATAAATGCCCTGAGGGGCATTAGAAGGGTCTGAGGGCCTTTAGAAAGGTCCTGAGGGGCATTAGAAGGGTCTTGTTGCCTTCATAAGGGTCCTGAAAGGCATTAGAAGGGTCTGGGGGCTTTTAGATGGGTCCTGAGGCAATCTAGAAGGGTCTGGGGGCCTTTACATGGGTCTTGAGGGTCATTAGAAGGGTGTGGAGGGCTTTAGAAAGGCCCTGAGGGGCTCTAGAAGGGTCTGTGGGCTATTAGAATCGTCCTTAGAGGGTCCAGAAGGGTCTGGGGGACTTTTTAAAGGCCCTCAAGGGGAATTATAAGGGTCTCGCGGCCTTTAGAAAGGCCCTGAGTGGCATTACAAGGGCCTGGGGTCATATAGAAAGGCCCTGAGAGGTTCTAGAAGTGACTGGGGTACTTTAGAAAGGCCCTGAGGGGCATTAGAATGGTCTGGGGGCCTTTAGAATGGTCCTGAGGGGGTCTAGAAGGGTCTGGAGGCATTTAAAACTGTCCTGAGAGGCTCTAGAAGGGTCTGGGTGCCTTTATAAGGGTCCTGAGGAGCATTAGAACGGTCTGGGTGCCCTTATAAAAGCCCTGAGGGGAATTAGCAGGGTCTGGGGGACTTTAGAAGGGTCCTGAGGGGCTCTAGAAGGGTCTGGGGGCCTTTAGAAGGGTCTTCAGGGGTTCTAGAGGGGTCTGGGGACCTTTAGAAAGGCCCTGTGGGTCATTATAAGGGTCTGGGGGCCTTTAGAATGCTCCTGAGGGGCAGTAGAATGGTCTGTGGACCTTTAGAAAGGCCCTGACGGTCATTAGAATGGTCTGCAGGCCTTTAGAAGTGTCCTGAGGGGCTCTAGAATGGTCTGGGGGCCTTTATAAGGGTCCTGACGGGCTCTAGAAGGGTCTGGGAACATTTATAAATGCCCTGAGGGGCATTAGAAGGGTCTGAGGGCCTTTAGAAAGGTCCTGAGGGGCATTAGAAGTGTCTTGTTGCCTTCATAAGGGTCCTGAAAGGCATTAGAAGGGTCTGGGGGCTTTTAGATGGGTCCTGAGGCAATCTAGAAGGGTCTAGGGGCCTTTACATGGGTCTTGAGGGTCATTAGAAGGGTTTGGAGGCCTTTAGAAAAGCCCTGAGGGGCTCTAGAAGGGTCCGTGGGCTATTAGAAGCGTCCTGAGGGGGTCCATAAGGGTCTGGGGGCCTTTTTAAATTCCCTCAGGGGGATTATAAGGGTCTCGCGGCCTTTAGAAAGGCCCTGAGTGGCATTACAAGGGCCTGGGGTCATATAGAAAGGCCCTGAGAGGTTCTAGAAGTGTCTGGGGTATTTAGAAAGGCCCTGAGAGGCATTAGAAGGGTCTGGGGGACTTTAGAAGGGTCCTGAGGGGCTCTATAAGGGTCTGGGGGCCTTTAGAAGGGACTTCAGGGGGTCTAGAGGTGTCTGGGGACATTTAGAAAGGCCCTGTCGGGCATTAGAAGGGTCTGGGGGCCTTTAGAATGCTCCTGAGGGGCAGTAGAAGGGTCTGGGCGCCTTTATAAGGGTCCTGACGGGCTCTAGAAGGGTCTGGGAACCTTTATAAATGCCCTGAGGGGCATTAGAATGGTCTGAGGGCCTTTAGAAAGGTCCTGAGGGGCAGTAGAAGGGTCTTGTGGCCTTCATAAGGGTCCTGAAAGGAATTGGAAGGGTCTGGGGGCTTTTAGATGGGTTCTGAGGCAATCTAGAAGGGTCTGGGGGCCTTTACATGGGTCTTGAGGGTCATTAGAAGGGTGTGGAGGCCTTTAGAAAGGCCCTGAAAGGCATTAGAAGGGTCTGGGTGCTTTTAGATGGGTCCTGAGGCAATCTAGAAGGGTCTGGGGGCCTTTACATGTGTCTTGAGGGTCATTAGAAGGGTGTGGAGGCCTTTAGAAACCGCCTGAGGTGCTCTAGAAGGGTCTCGGGGCTATTAGATGCGTCCTGAGGGGGTCCAGAAGGGTCTGGGGGCCTTTTTAAAGGCCCTCAGGGGGATTATAAGGGTCTCGCGGCCTTTAGAAAGGCCCTGAGTGGCATTAGAAGGGTCTGGGTGCCTTTAGAAATGACCTGAGGGGCATTAGAAGGGTCTGGGGGCCTTTAGAAAGGCCCTGAGGGGCATTAGAAGGGTCTGGGGGCCTTTAGAATGGTCCTGAGGGGGTCTAGAAGGGTCTGGAGGAATTTAAATCTGTCCTGAGAGGCTCTAGAAGGGTCTGTGTGCCTTTATAAGGGTCCTGAGGGGCATTAGAAGGGTCTGGGGGCCCTTATGAAAGCCCTGAGGGGAATTAGCAGGGTCTCGGGACCTTTAGAATGGTCCTGAGGGGCTCTATAAGGGTCTGGGGGCCTTTAGAAGGGTCTTCAGGGGCTCTAGAAGGGTCTGGGGACCTTTAGAAAGGCCCTGTGGGGCATTAGAAGGGTCTGGGGGCCTTTAGAATGGTCCTGAGGGGGTCTAGAAGGGTCTGGAGGCATTTAAAACTGTCCTGAGAGGCTCTAGAAGGGTCTGGGTGCCTTTATAAGGGTCCTGAGGGGCATTAGAAGGGTCTGGGTGCCCTTATAAAAGCCCTGAGGAGAATTAGCAGGGTCTGGGGGACTTCAGAAGGGTCCTGAGGGGCTCTATAAGGGTCTGGGGGCCTTTAGAAGGGTCTTCAGGGGCTCTAGAGGGGTCTGGGGACCTTTAGAAAAGCCCTGTGGGGCATTAGAAGGGTCTGGGGGCCTTTAGAAGGGTCCTGAGGGGCTCTATAAGGGTCTGGGGGCCTTTAGAAGGGTCTTCAGGGGCTCTAGAAGGGTCTGAGGACCTTTAGAAAGGCCCTGACGGTCATTAGAATGGTCTGCAGGCCTTTAGAAGTGTCCTGAGGGGCTCTAGAATGGTCTGGGGGCCTTTATAAGGGTCCTGACGGGTTCTAGAAGGGTCTGGGAACCTTTATATATCCCCTGAGGGGCATTAGAAGGGTCTGAGGGCCTTTAGAAAGGTCCTGAGGGGCATTAGAAGGGTCTTGTGGCCTTCATAAGGGTCCTGAAAGGCATTAGTAGGGTCTGGGGGCTTTTAGATGGGTCCTGAGGCAATCTAGAAGGGTCTAGGGGCCTTTACATGGGTCTTGAGGGTCATTAGAAGGGTGTGGAGGCCTTTAGAAAGGCCCTAAGGGGCTCTAGATGGGTCCGGGGTCTATTAGAAGCGTCCTGAGGGGGTCCATAAGGGTCTGGGGGCCTTTTTAAAGGCCCTCAGGGGGATTATAAGGGTCTCGCGGCCTTTAGAAAGGCCCTGAGTGGCATTACAAGGGCCTGGGGTCATATAGAAAGGCCCTGATAGGTTCTAGAAGTGTCTGGGGTATTTAGAAAGGCCCTGAGAGGCATTAGAAGGGTCTGGGGGACTTTTGAAGGGTCTTGAGGGGCTCTATAAGGGTCTGGGGGCCTTTAGAAGGGACTTCAGGGGGTCTAGAGGTGTCTGGGGACATTTAGAAATGACCTGAGGGGCATTAGAATGGTCTGAGGGCCTTTAGAAAGGTCCTGAGGGGCAGTAGAGGGGTCTTGTGGCCTTCATAATGGTCCTGAAAGGTATTGGAAGGGTCTGGGGGCTTTTAGATGGGTCCTGAGGCAATCTAGAAGGGTCTGGGGGCCTTTACATGGGTCTTGAGGGTCATTAGAAGGGTGTGGAGGCCTTTAGAAAGGCCCTGAAAGGCATTAGAAGGGTCTGGGTGCTTTTAGATGGGTCCTGAGGCAATCTAGAAGGGTCTGGGTGCCTTTACATGGGTCTTGAGGGTCATTAGAAGGGTGTGGAGGCCTTTAGAAACCGCCTGAGGTGCTCTAGAAGGGTCTCAGGGCTATTAGATGCGTCCTGAGGGGGTCCAGAAGGGTCTGGGGGCCTTTTTAAAGGCCCTCAGGGGGATTATAAGGGTCTCGCGGCCTTTAGAAAGGCCCTGAGTGGCATTAGAAGGGTCTGGGTGCCTTTAGAAATGACGTGAGGGGCATTAGAAGGGTCTGGGGGCCTTTAGAAAGGCCCTGAGGGGCATTAGAAGGGTCTGGGGGCCTTTAGAATGGTCCTGAGGGGGTCTAGAAGGGTCTGGAGGCATTTAAAACTGTCCTGAGAGGCTCTAGAAGGGTCTGTGTGCCTTTATAAGTGTCCTGAGGGGCATTAGAAGGGTCTGGGGGCCCTTATGAAAGCCCTGAGGGGAATTAGCAGGGTCTCGGGACCTTTAGAATGGTCCTGAGGGGCTCTATACGGGTCTGGGGGCCTTTAGAAGGGTCTTCAGGGGCTCTAGAAGGGTCTGGAGACCTTTAGAAAGGCCCTGTGGGGCATTAGAAGGGTCTGGGGGCCTTTAGAATGATCCTGAGGGGCAGTAGAAGTGTCTGTGGACCTTTATAAGGCCCTGACGGTCATTAGAATGGTCTGCAGGCCTTTAGAAGTGTCCTGAGGGGCTCTAGAATGGTCTGGGGGCCTTTATAAGGGTCCTGACGGGCTCTAGAAGGGTCTGGGAACCTTTATAAATGCCCTGAGGGGCATTAGAAGGGTCTGAGGGCCTTTAGAAAGGTCCTGAGGGGCATTAGAAGGGTCTTGTGGCCTTCATAAGGGTCCTGAAAGGCATTAGAAGGGTCTGGGGGCTTTTAGATGGGTCCTGAGGCAATCTAGAAGGGTCTAGGGGCCTTTACATGGGTCTTGAGGGTCATTAGAAGGGTGTGGAGGCCTTTAGAAAGGCCCTGAAAGGCATTAGAAGGGTCTGGGGGCTTTTAGATGGGTCCTGAGGCAATCTAGAAGGGTCTGGGGGCCTTTACATGGGTTTTGATGGTCATTAGAATGGTGTGGAGGCCTTTAGAAAGGCCCTGAGGGGCTCTAGAAGGGTCTGGGGGCTATTAGAAGCGTCCTGAGGGGGTCCAGAAGGGTCTGGGGGCCTTTTTAAAGGCCCTCAGGGGGAGTATAAGGGTCTCGCGGCCTTTAGAAAGGCCCTGAGTGGCATTAGAAGGGTCTGGGTGCCTTTTAAAAAGACCTGAGGGGCATTAGAAGGGTATGGGGGCGTTTAGAAAGGCCCTGAGGGGCATTAGAAGGGTCTGGGGGCCTTTAGAAGGGTCCTGAGGGGGTCTAGAATGGTCTGGAGGCATTTAAAACTGTCCTGAGAGGCTCTAGAAGGGTCTGGGTGCCTTTATAAGGGTCCTGAGGGGCATTAGAAGGGTCTGGGTGCCCTTATAAAAGCCCTGAGGAGAATTAGCAGGGTCTGGGGGACTTCAGAATGGTCCTGAGTGGCTCTATAAGGGTCTGGGGGCCTTTAGAAGAGTCTTCAGGGGCTCTAGAAGGGTCTGGGGACCTTTAGAAAGGCCCTGTGGGGCATTAGAAGGGTCTGGGGGACTTTAGAATGCTCCTGAGGGGCAGTAGAAGGGTCTGGGGACGTTTATAAAGGCCCTGACGGGCATTAGAATGGTCTGCGGGATTTAGAAGTGTCCTGAGAGGCTCTAGAATGTTCTGGGGGCCTTTATAACGGTCCTGACGGGCTCTAGAAGGGTCTGGGAACCTTTATAAATGCCCTGAGGGGCATTAGAAGGGTCTTGTGGCCTTCATAAGGGTCCTGAAAGGCATTAGAAGGCTCTGGGGGCTTTTAGATGGGTCCTGAGGCACTCTAGAAGGGTCTAGGGGCCTTTACATGGGTCTTGAGTGTCATTAGAAGGGTGTGGAGGCCTTTAGAAAGGCCCTGAAAGGCATTAGAAGGGTCTGGGTGCTTTTAGATTGGTCCTGAGGCAATCTAGAACGGTCTGGGGGCCGTTAAATGGGTCTTGAGGGTCATTAGAATGGTGTGGAGGCCTTTAGAAAGGCCTTGAGGGGCTCTATAAGGGTCTGGGGGCCTTTAGAAGGGTCTTCAGGGGCTCTAGAAGGGTCTGGGGACCTTTAGAAAGGCCCTGTGGGGCATTAGAAGGGTCTGGGGGCCTTTAGAATGCGCCTGAGGGGCAGTAGAAGGGTTTGGGGACCTTTATAAAGGCCCTGACGGGCATTAGAATGGTCTGCGGGATTTAGAAGTGTCCTGAAGGGCTCTAGAATGGTCTGGGGGCCTTTATAAGGGTCCTGACGGGCTCTAGAAGGGTCTGGGAACCTTTATAAATGCCCTGAGGTTCATTAGAAGCGTCTGAGGGCCTTTAGAAAGGTCCTGAGGGGCATTAGAAGGGTCTTGTGTCCTTGATAAGGGTCCTGAAAGGCATTAGAAGGGTCTGGGGGCTTTTAGATGGGTCCTGAGGCAATCTAGAAGGGTCTAGGGGCCTTTACATGGGTCTTGAGGGTCATTAGAAGGGTGTGGAGGCCTTTAGAAAGGCCCTGAGGGGCTCTAGAAGGGTCTGGGGGCTATTAGAAGCGTCCTGAGTGGGTCCAGAAGGGTCTGGGGGCCTTTTTAAAGGCCCTCAGGGGGATTATAAGGGTCGCGCGGCCTTTAGAAAGGCCCTGAGTGGCATTACAAGGGCCTGGGGTCATATAGAAAGGCCCTGAGGGGCATTAGAAGGGTCTGGGGGCCTTTAGAATGGTCCTGAGGGGGTCTAGAAGGGTCTGGAGGCATTTAAATCTGTCCTGAGAGGCTCTAGAAGGGTCTGGGTGCCTTTATAAAAGCCCTGAGGGGAATTAGCAGGGTCTGGGGGACTTTAGAAGGGTCCTGAGGGGCTCTATAAGGGTCTGGGGGCCTTTAGAAGGGTCTTCAGGGGCTCTAGAAGGGTCTGGGGACCTTTAGAAAGGCCCTGTGGGGCATTAGAAGGGTCTGGAGGCCTTTAGAATGCTCCTGAGGGGCAGTAGAAGGGTCTGGGGACCTTTATAAGTGTCCTGACGGGTTCTAGAAGGGTCTGGAAACATTTATAAATGCCCTGAGGGGCATTAGAAGGGTCTGAGGGCCTTTAGAAAGGTCCTGAGGGGCATTAGAATGGTCTTGTGGCCTTCATAAGGGTCCTGAAAGGCATTAGAAGGGTCTGGGGGCTTTTAGATGGGTCCTGAGGCAATCTAGAAAGGGGCTGGGGGCCTTTACATGGGTCTTGAGGGTCATTAGAAGGGTGTGGAGGCCTTTAGAAAGGCCCTGAAGGGCTCTAGAAGGGTCTGGGGGCTATTAGAACCGTCCTGAGGGGGTCCAGAGGGGTCTGGGGGCCTTTTTAAAGGCCCTCAGGGGCATTATAAGGGTCTCGCGGCCTTTAGAAAGGCCCTGAGTGGCATTAGAAGGGTCTGGGTGCCTTTAGAAATGACCTGAGGGGCATTACAAGGGTATGGGGGCCTTTAGAAAGGCCCTGAGGGGCATTAGAAGGGTCTGGGGGCATTTAGAATGGTCCTGAGGAGGTCTAGAAGGGTCTGGAGGCATTTAAAACTGTCCTGGGAGGCTCTAGAAGGGTCTGGGTGCCTTTATAAGGGTCCTGAGGGGCATTAGAAGGGTCTGGGTGCCCTTATAAAAGCCCTGAGGATAATTAGCAGGGTCTGGAGGACTTCAGAAGGGTCCTGAGGGGCTCTATAAGGGTCTGGGGGCCTTTAGAAGGGTCTTCAGGGGCTCTAGAAGGGTCTGGGGACCTTTAGAAAGGCCCTGTGGGGCATTAGAAGGGTCTGGGGGCCTTTAGAATGCTCCTGAGGGGCAGTAGAAGGGTCTGTGGACCTTTAGAAAGGCCCTGACGGTCATTAGAATGGTCTGCAGGCCTTTAGAAGTGTCCTGAGGGGCTCTAGAATGGTCTGGGGGCCTTTATAAGGGTCCTGACGGGCTCTAGAAGGGTCTGGGAACCTTTATATATCCCCTGAGGGGCATTAGAAGGGTCTGAGTGCCTTTAGAACGGTCCTGAGGGGCATTAGAAGGGTCCGGGGGCTATTAGAAGCGTCCTGAGGGGGTCCATAAGGGTCTGGGGGCCTTTTTAAAGGCCCTCAGGGGTATTATAAGGGTCTCGCGGCCTTTAGAAAGGCCCTGAGTGGCATTACAAGGGCCTGGGGTCATATAGAAAGGCCCTGAGAGGTTCTAGAAGTGTCTGGGGTATTTAGAAAGGCCCTGAGAGGCATTAGAAGGGTCTGGGGGACTTTAGAAGGGTCCTGAGGGGCTCTATAAGGGTCTGGGGTCTTTAGAAGGGACTTCAGGGGGTCTAGAGGTGTCTGGGGACATTTAGAAAGGCCCTGTCGGGCATTAGAAGGGTCTGGAGGCCTTTAGAATGCTCCTGAGGGGCAGTAGAAGGGTCTGGGGACCTTTATAAATGCCCTGAGGGGCATTAGAAGGGTCTTGTTGCCTTCATAAGGGTCCTGAAAGGCATTAGAAGGGTCTGGGGGCTTTTAGATGGGTCCTGAGGCAATCTAGAAGGGTCTAGGGGCCTTTACATGGGTCTTGAGAGTCATTAGAAGGGTGTGGAGGCCTTTAGAAAGGCCCTGAAAGGCATTAGAAGGGTCTGGGGCCTTTTAGATGGGTCCTGAGGCAATCTAGAAGGGTCTGGGGGCCTTTACATGGGTCTTGAGTGTAATTAGAAGGGTGTGGAGGCCTTTAGAAAAGCCCTGAGGGGCTCTAGAAGGGTCTGGGGGCTATTAGAAGCATCCTGAGGGGGTCCAGAAGGGTCTGGGGGCCTTTTTAAAGGCCCTCAGGGGGATTATAAGGGTCTCGCGGCATTTAGAAAGGCCCTGAGTGGCATTAGAAGGTTCTGGGTGCCTTTAGAAATGACCTGAGGGGCATTAGAAGGGTATGGGGGCCTTTAGAAAGGACCTGAGGGGCATTAGAAAGGTCTGGGGGCCTTTAGAATGGTCCTGAGGGGCTCTATAAGGGTCTGGGGGCCTTTAGAAGGGTCTTGAGGTGCTCTAGAAGGGTCTGGGGACCTTTAGAAAGGCCCTGTGGGGCATTAGAAGGCTCTGGGGGCCTTTAGAAGGGTCTTCAGGGGCTCTAGAAGGGTCTGGGGACCTTTAGAAAGGCCCTGTGGGGTATTAGAAGGGTCTGAGGTCCTTTAGAATGCTCCTGAGGGGCAGTAGAAGGGTCTGGGGACCTTTATAAGTGTCCTGACGGGCTCTAGAAGGGTCTGAGAACCTTTATAAATGCCCTGAGGGGCATTAGAAGGGTCTGAGGGCCTTTAGAAAGGTCCTGAGGGGCATTAGAAGGGTCTTGTGGCCTTCATAAGGGTCCTGAAAGGCATTAGAAGGGTCTGGGGGCTTTTAGATGGGACCTGAGGCAATCTAGAAGGGTCTAGGGGCCTTTACATGGGTCTTGATGGTCATTAGAAGGGTGTGGAGGCCTTTAGAAAGGCCCTGAAAGGCATTAGAAGGGTCTGGGGGCTTTTAGATGGGTCCTGAGGCAATCTAGAAGGTTCTAGGGGTCTTTACATGGGTCTTGAGGGTCATTAGAAGGGTGTGGAGGCCTTTAGAAAGGCCCTGAGGGGCTCTAGAAGGGTCTGGGGGCTATTAGAATCGTCCTGAGAGGGTCCAGAAGGGTCTGGGGGACTTTTTAAAGGCCCTCAAGGGGAATTATAAGGGTCTCGCGGCCTTTAGAAAGGCCCTGAGTGGCATTACAAGGGCCTGGGGTCATATAGAAAGGCCCTGAGAGGTTCTAGAAGTGTCTGGGGTACTTTAGAAAGGCCCTGAGGGGCATTAGAAGGGTCTGGGGGCCTTTAGAATGGTCCTGAGGGGGTCTAGAAGGGTCTGGAGGCATTTAAAACTGTCCTGAGAGGCTCTAGAAGGGTCTGGGTGCCTTTATCAGGGTCCTGAGGGGCATTAGAAGGGTCTGGGTGCCCTTATAAAAGCCCTGAGGGGAATTAGCAGGGTCTGGGGGCCTTTAGAAGGGTCCTGAGGGGCTCTATAAGGGTCTGGGGGCCTTTAGAAGGGTCTTCAGGGGCTCTAGAGGGGTCTGGGGACCTTTAGAAAGGCCCTGTGGGGCATTAGAAGGGTCTGGGGGCCTTTAGAATGCTCCTGAGGGGCAGTAGAAGGGTCTGGGGACCTTTATAAGGGTCCTGACGGGCTCTAGAAGGGTCTGAGGGCCTTTAGAAAGGTCCTGAGGGGCATTAGAAGGGTCTTGTGGCCTTCATAAGGGTCCTGAAAGGCATTAGAAGGGTCTGGGGGCTTTTAGATGGGTCCTGAGGCAATCTAGAAGGGTCTAGGGGCCTTTACATGGGTCTTGAGGGTCATTAGAAGGGTGTGGAGGCCTTTAGAAAGGCCCTGAAAGCATTAGAAGGGTCTGGGGGCTTTTAGATGGGTCCTGAGGCAATCTAGAAGGGTCTGGGGGCCTTTACATGGGTCTTGAGGGTCATTAGAATGGTGTGGAGGCCTTTAGAAAGGCCCTGAAGGGCTCTAGAAGTGTCAGGGGGCTATTAGAAGCGTCCTGAGGGGGTCCAGAAGGGTCTGGGGGCCTTCTTAAAGGCCCTCAGTGGGATTATAAGGGTCTCGCGGCTTTTAGAAAGGCCCTGAGTGGCATTAGAAGGGTCTGGGTGCCTTTAGAAATGACCTGAGGGGCATTAGAAGGGTATGGGGGCCTTTAGAAAGGCCCTGAGGGGCATTAGAAGGGTCTGGGGGCCTTTAGAATGGTCCTGAGGGGGTCTAGAAGGGTCTGGAGGCATTTAAAACTGTCCTGAGAGGCTCTAGAAGGGTCTGGGTGCCTTGATAAGGGTCCTGAGGTGCATTAGAAGGGTCTGGGTGCCCTTATAAAAGCCCTGAGGAGAATTAGCAGGGTCTGGGGGACTTCAGAAGGGTCCTGAGGGGCTCTATAAGGTTCTGGGGGCCTTTAGAAAGGTCTTCAGGGGCTCTAGAAGGGTCTGGGGACCTTTAGAAAGGCCCTGTGGGGCATTAGAAGGGTCTGGGGGCCTTTAGAAGGGTCCTGAGGGGCTCTATAAGGGTCTGGGGGCCTTTAGAAGGGTCTTCAGGGGCTCTAGAAGGGTCTGGGGACCTTTAGAAAGGCCCTGTGGGGCATTAGAAGGGTCTGGAGGCCTTTAGAATGCTCCTGAGGGGCAGTAGAAGGGTCTGGGGACCTTTATAAGTGTCCTGACGGGTTCTAGAAGGGTCTGGGAACCTTTATAAATGCCCTGAGGGGCATTAGAAGGGTCTGAGGGCCTTTAGAAAGGTCCTGAGGGGCATTAGAAGGGTCTTGTGGCCTTCATAAGGGTCCTGAAAGGCATTAGAAGGGTCTGGGGGCTTTTAGATGGGTCCTGAGGCAATCTAGAAGGGTCTGGGGGCCTTTACATGGGTCTTGAGGGTCATTAGAAGGGTGTGGAGGCCTTTAGAAAGGCCCTGAAGGGCTCTAGAAGGGTCTGGGGGCTATTAGAAGCGTCCTGAGGGGGTCCAGAAGGGTCTGGGGGCCTTTTTAAAGGCCCTCAGGGGGATTATAAGGGTCTCGCGGCCTTTAGAAAGGCCCTGAGTGGCATTAGAAGGGTCTGGGTGCCTTTAGAAATGACCTGAGGGGCATTACAAGGGTATGGGGGCCTTTAGAAAGGCCCTGAGGGGCATTAGAAGGGTCTGGGGGCCTTTAGAATGGTCCTGAGGGGGTCTAGAAGGGTCTGCAGGCATTTAAAACTGTCCTGGGAGGCTCTAGAAGGGTCTGGGTGCCTTTATAAGGGTCCTGAGGGGCATTAGAAGGGTCTGGGTGCCCTTATAAAAGCCCTGAGGAGAATTAGCAGGGTCTGGAGGACTTCAGAAGGGTCCTGAGGGGCTCTATAAGGGTCTGGGGGCCTTTAGAAGGGTCTTCAGGGGCTCTAGAAGGGTCTGGGGACCTTTAGAAAGGCCCTGTGGGGCATTAGAAGGGTCTGGGGGCCTTTAGAATGCTCCTGAGGGGCAGTAGAATGGTCTGTGGACCTTTAGAAAGGCCCTGACGGTCATTAGAATGGTCTGCAGGCCTTTAGAAGTGTCCTGAGGGGCTCTAGAATGGTCTGGGGGCCTTTATAAGGGTCCTGACGGGCTCTAGAAGGGTCTGGGAACCTTTATATATCCCCTGAGGGGCATTAGAAGGGTCTGAGGGCCTTTAGAAAGGTCCTGAGGGGCATTAGAAGGGTCTTGTGGCCTTCATAAGGGTCCTGAAAGGCATTAGAAGGGTCTGGGGGCTTTTAGATGGGTCCTGAGGCAATCTAGAAGGGTCTAGGGGCCTTTACATGGGTCTTGAGGGTCATTAGAAGGGTGTGGAGGCCTTTAGAAAGGCCCTGAAAGCATTAGAAGGGTCTGGGGGCTTTTAGATGGGTCCTGAGGCAATCTAGAAGGGTCTGGGGGCCTTTACATGGGTCTTGAGGGTCATTAGAATGGTGTGGAGGCCTTTAGAAAGGCCCTGAAGGGCTCTAGAAGTGTCTGGGGGCTATTAGAAGCGTCCTGAGGGGGTCCAGAAGGGTCTGGGGGCCTTCTTAAAGGCCCTCAGCGGGATTATAAGGGTCTCGCGGCCTTTAGAAAGGCCCTGAGTGGCATTAGAAGGGTCTGGGTGCCTTTAGAAATGACCTGAGGGGCATTAGAAGGGTATGGGGGCCTTTAGAAAGGCCCTGAGGGGCATTAGAAGGGTCTGGGGGCCTTTAGAATGGTCCTGAGGGGGTCTAGAAGGGTCTGGAGGCATTTAAAACTGTCCTGAGAGGCTCTAGAAGGGTCTGGGTGCCTTGATAAGGGTCCTGAGGGGCATTAGAAGGGTCTGGGTGCCCTTATAAAAGCCCTGAGGAGAATTAGCAGGGTCTGGGGGACTTCAGAAGGGTCCTGAGGGGCTCTATAAGGTTCTGGGGGCCTTTAGAAGGGTCTTCAGGGGCTCTAGAAGGGTCTGGGGACCTTTAGAAAGGCCCTGTGGGGCATTAGAAGGGTCTGGGGGCCTTTAGAAGGGTCTTCAGGGGCTCTAGAAGGGTCTGGGGACCTTTAGAAAGGCCCTGTGGGGCATTAGAAGGGTCTGGAGGCCTTTAGAATGCTCCTGAGGGGCAGTAGAAGGGTCTGGGGACCTTTATAAGTGTCCTGACGGGTTCTAGAAGGGTCTGGGAACCTTTATAAATGCCCTGAGGGGCATTAGAAGGGTCTGAGGGCCTTTAGAAAGGTCCTGAGGGGCATTAGAAGGGTCTTGTGGCCTTCATAAGGGTCCTGAAAGGCATTAGAAGGGTCTGAGGGCTTTTAGATGGGTCCTGAGGCAATCTAGAAGGGTCTGGGGGCCTTTACATGGGTCTTGAGGGTCATTAGAAGGGTGTGGAGGCCTTTAGAACGGCCCTGAAAGCATTAGAAGGGTCTGGGGGCTTTTAGATGGGTCCTGAGGCAATCTAGAAGGGTCTGGGGGCCTTTACATGGGTCTTGAGGGTCATTAGAATGGTGTGGAGGCCTTTAGAAAGGCCCTGAAGGGCTCTAGAAGTGTCTGGGGGCTATTAGAAGCGTCCTGAGGGGGACCAGAAGGGTCTGGGGGCCTTTTTAAAGGCCCTCAGGGGGATTATAAGGGTCTCGTGGCCTTTAGAAAGGCCCTGAGTGGCATTAGAAGGGTCTGGGTGCCTTTAGAAATGACCTGAGGGGCATTACAAGGGTATGGGGGCCTTTAGAAAGGCCCTGAGGGGCATTAGAAGGGTCTGGGGGCCTTTAGAATGGTCCTGAGGGGGTCTAGAAGGGTCTGCAGGCATTTAAAACTGTCCTGGGAGGCTCTAGAAGGGTCTGGGTGCCTTTATAAGGGTCCTGAGGGGCATTAGAAGGGTCTGGGTGCCCTTATAAAAGCCCTGAGGAGAATTAGCAGGGTCTGGAGGACTTCAGAAGGGTCCTGAGGGGCTCTATAAGGGTCTGGGGGCCTTTAGAAGGGTCTTCAGGGGCTCTAGAAGGGTCTGGGGACCTTTAGAAAGGCCCTGTGGGGCATTAGAAGGGTCTGGGGGCCTTTAGAATGCTCCTGAGGGGCAGTAGAATGGTCTGTGGACCTTTAGAAAGGCCCTGACGGTCATTAGAATGGTCTGCAGGCCTTTAGAAGTGTCCTGAGGGGCTCTAGAATGGTCTGGGGGCCTTTATAAGGGTCCTGACGGGCTCTAGAAGGGTCTGGGAACCTTTATATATCCCCTGAGGGGCATTAGAAGGGTCTGAGGGCCTTTAGAAAGGTCCTGAGGGGCATTAGAAGGGTCTTGTGGCCTTCATAAGGGTCCTGAAAGGCATTAGAAGGGTCTGGGGGCTTTTAGAAGCGTCCTGAGGGGGTCCATAAGGGTCTGGGGGCCTTTTTAAAGGCCCTCAGGGGTATTATAAGGGTCTCGCGGCCTTTAGAAAGGCCCTGAAAGGCATTAGAAGGGTCTGGGGCCTTTTAGATGGGTCCTGAGGCAATCTAGAAGGGTCTGGGGGCCTTTACATGGGTCTTGAGTGTAATTAGAAGGGTGTGGATGCCTTTAGAAAAGCCCTGAGGGGCTCTAGAAGGGTCTGGGGGCTATTAGAAGCATCCTGAGGGGGTCCAGAAGGGTCTGGGGGCCTTTTTAAAGGCCCTCAGGGGGATTATAAGGGTCTCGCGGCATTTAGAAAGGCCCTGAGTGGCATTAGAAGGGTCTGGGTGCCTTTAGAAATGACCTGAGGGGCATTAGAAGGGTATGGGGGCCTTTAGAAAGGACCTGAGGGGCATTAGAAGGGTCTGGGGGCCTTTAGAATGGTCCTGAGGGGATCTATAAGGGTCTGGGGGCCTTTAGAAGGGTCTTGAGGGGCTCTAGAAGGGTCTGGGGACCTTTAGAAAGGCCCTGTGGGGCATTAGAAGGGTCTGGGGGCCTTTAGAAGGGTCTTCAGGGGCTCTAGAAGGGTCTGGGGACCTTTAGAAAGGCCCTGTGGGGTATTAGAAGGGTCTGAGGTCCTTTAGAATGCTCCTGAGGGGCAGTAGAAGGGTCTGGGGACCTTTATAAGTGTCCTGACGGGCTCTAGAAGGGTCTGAGAACCTTTATAAATGCCCTGAGGGGCATTAGAAGGGTCTTGTGGCCTTCATAAGGGTCCTGAAAGGCATTAGAAGGGTCTGGGGGCTTTTAGATGGGACCTGAGGCAATCTAGAAGGGTCTAGGGGCCTTTACATGGGTCTTGATGGTCATTAGAAGGCTGTGGAGGCCTTTAGAAAGGCCCTGAAAGGCATTAGAAGGGTCTGGGGGCTTTTAGATGGGTCCTGAGGCAATCTAGAAGGGTCTGGGGGCCTTCACATGGGTCTTGAGGGTCATTAGAAGGGTGTGGAGGCCTTTAGAAAGGCCCTGAGGGGCTCTAGAAGGGTCTGGGGGCTATTAGAATCGTCCTGAGAGGGTCCAGAAGGGTCTGGGGGCCTTTTTAAAGGCCCTCAAGGGGAATTATAAGGGTCTGGCGGCCTTTAGAAAGGCCCTGAGTGGCATTACAAGAGCCTGGGGTCATATAGAAAGGCCCTGAGGGGCATTAGAAGGGTCTGGGGGCCTTTAGAATGGACCTGAGGGGGTCTAGAAGGGTCTGGAGGCATTATAAACTGTCCTGAGAGGCTCTAGAAGGGTCTGGGTGCCTTTATAAGGGTCATGAGGAGCTTTAGAAGGGTCTGGGTGCCCTTATAAAAGCCCTGAGGGGAATTAGCAGGGTCTGGGGGACTTTAGAAGGGTCCTGAGGGGCTCTATAAGGGTCTGGGGACCTTTAGAAAGGCCCTGTGTGGCATTAGAAGGGTCTGGGGGCCTTTAGAAGGGTCTTCAGGGGCTCTAGAAGGGTCTGGGGACCTTTAGAAAGGCCCTGTGGGGTATTAGAAGGGTCTGAGGTCCTTTAGAATGCTCCTGAGGGGCAGTAGAAGGGTCTGGGGACCTTTATAAGTGTCCTGACGGGCTCTAGAACGGTCTGGGAACCTTTATAAATGCCCTGAGGGGCATTAGAAGGGTCTGAGGGCCTTTAGAATGGTCCTGAGGGGCATTAGAAGGGTCTTGTGGCCTTCATAAGGGTCCTGAAAGGCATTAGAAGGGTCTGGGGGCTTTTAGATGGGACCTGAGGCAATCTAGAAGGGTCTAGGGGCCTTTACATGGGTCTTGAGGGTCATTAGAAGGGTGTGGAGGGCTTTAGAAAGGCCCTGAGGGGCTCTAGAAGGGTCTGTGGGCTATTAGAATCGTCCTGAGAGGGTCCAGAAGGGTCTGGGGGACTTTTTAAAAGCCCTCAAGGGGAATTATAAGGGTCTCGCGGCCTTTAGAAAGGCCCTGAGTGGCATTACAAGGGCCTGGGGTCATATAGAAAGGCCCTGAGAGGTTCTAGAAGGGTCTGGGGTACTTTAGAAAGGCCCTGAGGGGCATTAGAAGGGTCTGGGGGCCTTTAGAATGGTCCTGAGGGGGTCTAGAAGGGTCTGGAGGCATTTAAAACTGTCCTGAGAGGCTCTAGAAGGGTCTGGGTGCCTTTATAAGGGTACTGAGGAGCATTAGAACGGTCTGGGTGCCCTTATAAAAGCCCTGAGGGGAATTAGCAGGGTCTGGGGGACTTTAGAAGGGTCCTGAGGGGCTCTATAAGGGTCTGGGGGCCTTTAGAAGGGTCTTCAGGGGTTCTAGAGGGGTCTGGGGACCTTTAGAAAGGCCCTGTGGGGCATTAGAAGGGTCTGGGGGCCTTTAGAATGCTCCTGAGGGGCAGTAGATGGGTCTGGGGACCTTTATCAGGGTCCTGACGGGCTCTAGAAGGGTCTGGGGACCTTTATAAGGGTTCTGACGGGCTCTAGAAGGGTCTGAGGGCCTTTAGAAAGGTCCTGAGGGGCATTAGAAGGGTCTTGTGGCCTTCATAAGGGTCCTGAAAGGCATTAGAAGGGTCTGGGGGCTTTTAGATGGGTCCTGAGGCAATCTAGAAGGGTCTAGGGGCCTTTACATGGGTCTTGAGGGTCATTAGAAGGGTGTGGAGGCCTTTAGAAAGGCCCTGAAAGGCATTAGAAGGGTCTGGGGGCTTTTAGATGGGTCCTGAGGCAATCTAGAAGGGTCTGGGGGCCTTTACATGGGTCTTGAGGGTCATTAGAAGGGTGTGGAGGCCTTTAGAAAGGCCCTGAAGGGCTCTAGAAGGGTCTGGGGGCTATTAGAAGCGTCCTGAGAGGGTCCAGAAGGGTCTGGGGGCATTTTTAAAGGCCCTCAGGGGGATTATAAGGGTCTCGCGGCCTTTAGAAAGGCCCTGAGTGGCATTAGAAGGGTCTGGGTGCCTTTAGAAATGACCTGAGGGGCATTAGAAGGGTATGGGGGCCTTTAGAAAGGCCCTGAGGGGCATTAGAAGGGTCTGGGGGCCTTTAGAATGGTCCTGAGGGGGTCTAGAAGGGTCTGGAGGCATTTAAAACTGTCCTGAGAGGCTCTAGAAGGGTCTGGGTGCCTTTATAAGGGTCCTGAGGGGCATTAGAAGGGTCTGGGTGCCCTTATAAAAGCCCTGAGGAGAATTAGCAGGGTCTGGGGGACTTCAGAAGGGTCCTGAGTGGCTCTGTAAGGGTCTGGGGGCCTTTAGAAGGGTCTTCAGGGGCTCTAGAATGGTCTGGGGACCTTTAGAAAGGCCCTGTGGGGCATTAGAAGGGTCTGGGGGCCTTTAGAAGGGTCCTGAGGGGCTCTATAAAGGTCTGGGGGCCTTTAGAAGGGTCTTCAGGGGCTCTAGAAGGGTCTGGGGACCTTTAGAAAGGCCCTGTGGGGCATTAGAAGGGTCTGGGGGCCTTTAGAATGCTCCTGAGGGGCAGTAGAATGGTCTGTGGACCTTTAGAAAGGCCCTGACGATCATTAGAATGGTCTGCAGGCCTTTAGAAGTGTCCAGAGGGGCTCTAGAATGGTCTGGGGGCCTTTATAAGGGTCCTGACGGGCTCTAGAAGGGTCTGGGAACCTTTATAAATGCCCTGAGGGGCATTAGAAGGGTCTGAGGGCCTTTAGAAAGGTCCTGAGGGGCATTAGAAGGGTCTTGTGGCCTTCATAAGGGTCCTGAAAGGCATTAGAAGGGTCTGGGGGCTTTTAGATGGGTCCTGAGGCAATCTAGAAGGGTCTAGGGGCCTTTACATGGGTCTTGAGGGTCATTAGAAGGGTGTGGAGGCCTTTAGAAAGGCCCTGAGGGGCTCTAGAAGGGTCTGGGGGCTATTAGAGGCGTCCTGAGGGGGTCCATAAGGGTCTGGGGGCCTTTTTAAAGGCCCTCAGGGGGATTAAAAGGGTCTCGCGGCCTTTAGAAAGGCCCTGAGTGGCATTACAAGGGCCTGGGGTCATATAGAAAGGCCCTGAGACGTTCTAGAAGTGTCTGGGGTATTTAGAAAGGCCCTGAGAGGCATTAGAAGGGTCTGGGGGACTTTAGAAGGGTCCTGAGGGGCTCTATAAGGGTCTGGGGGCCTTTAGAAGGGACTTCAGGGGGTCTAGAGGTGTCTGGGGACATTTAGAAAGGCCCTGTCGGGCATTAGAAGGGTCTGGGTGCCTTTAGAATGCTCCTGAGGGGCAGTAGAAGGGTCTGGGGGCCTTTATAAGGGTCCTGACGGGCTCTAGAAGGGTCTGGGAACCTTTATAAATGCCCTGAGGGGCATTAGAATGGTCTGAGGGTCTTTAGAAAGGTCCTGAGGGGCAGTAGAAGGGTCTTGTGGCCTTCATAAGGGTCCTGAAAGGTATTGGAAGGGTCTGGGGGCTTTTAGATGGGTCCTGAGGCAATCTAGAAGGGTCTGGGGGCCTTTACATGGGTCTTGAGTGTCATTAGAAGGGTGTGGAGGCCTTTAGAAAGGCCCTGAGGTGCTCTAGAAGGGTCTCGGGTCTATTAGATGCGTCCTTAGGGGGTCCAGAAGGGTCTGGGGGCCTTTTTAAAGGCCCTCAGGGGGATTATAAGGGTCTCGCGGCCTTTAGAAAGGTCCTGAGGGGCATTAGAAGGATCTGGGGGCCTTTAAAAAGGCCCTGAGGGGCATTAGAAGGGTCTGGGGGCCTTTAGAATGGTCCTGAGGGGGTCTAGAAGGGTCTGGAGGCATTTAAAACTGTCCTGAGAGGCTCTAGAAGGGTCTGTGTGCTTTTATAAGGGTCCTGAGGGGCATTAGAAGGGTCTGGGTGCCCTTATGAAAGCCCTGAGGGGAATTAGCAGGGTCTCGGGACCTTTAGAATGGTCCTGAGGGGCTTTATAAGGGTCTGGGGGCCTTTAGAAGGGTCTTCAGGGGCTCTAGAAGGGTCTGGGGACCTTTAGAAAGGCCCTGTGGGGCATTAGAAGGGTCTGGGGGCCTTTAGAATGCTCCTCAGGGGCAGTAGAAGGGCCTGTGGACATTTATAAGGCCCTGACGGTCATTAGAATGGTCTGCAGGCCTTTAGAAGTGTCCTGAGGGGCTCTAGAATGGTCTGGGGGCCTTTATAAGGGTCCTGACGGGCTCTAGAAGGGTCTGGGAACCTTTATAAATCCCCTGAGGGTCATTGGAAGGGTCTTGTGGCCTTCATAAGGGTCCTGAAAAGCATTAGAAGGGTCTGGGGGCTTTTAGATCGGTCCTGAGGCAATCTAGAAGGGTCTAGGGGCCTTTACATGGGTCTTGAGGGTCATTAGAAGGGTGTGGAGGCCTTTAGAAAGGCCCTGAAAGGCATTACAAGGGTCTGGGGGCTTTTAGATGGGTCCTGAGGCAATCTAGAAGGGTCTGGGGGCTATTAGAAGGTTCCTGAGGGGGTCCAGAAGGGTATGGGGGCCTTTTTAAAGGCCCTCAGGGGGATTATAAGTTTCTCGCGGCTTTTAGAAAGGCCCTGAGTGGCATTACAAGGGTCTGGGGTCATACAGAAAGGCCCTCAGAGGTTCTTGAAGTGTCTGGGGTACTTTAGAAATGCCCTGAGGGGCATTAGAAGGGTCTGGGGGCCTTTAGAATGGTCCTGAGGGGTTCTAGAAGGGTCTGGAGGCATTTAAAACTGTCCTGAGAGGCTCTAGAAGGGTCTGGGTGCCTTTATAATGGTCCTGAGGAGCTTTAGAAGGGTCTGGGTGCCCTTATAAAAGCCCTGAGGGGAATTAGCAGGGTCTGGGGGACTTTAGAATGGTCCTGAGGGGCTCTATAAGGGTCTTGGGGCCTTTAGAAGGGTCTTCAGGGGCTCTAGAAGGGTCTGGGGACCTTTAGAAAGGCCCTGTGGGGCATTAGAAGGGTCTGGGGGCCTTTAGAATGCTCCTGAGGGGCAGTAGAAGGGTGTGGGGACCTTTATAAGGGTCCTGACGGGCTCTAGAAGGGTCTGGGGACCTTTATAAGGGTCCTGACGGGCTCTAGAAGGGTCTGGGGACCTTTATAAGGGTCCTGACGGGCTCTAGAAGGGTCTGAGGGCCTTTAGAAAGGTCCTGAGGGGCATTAGAAGGGTCTTGTGGCCTTCATAAGGGTCCTGAAAGGCATTAGAAGGGTCTGGGGGCTTTTAGATGGGTCCTGAAGCAATCTAGAAGGGTCTAGGGGCCTTTACATGGGTTTTGATGGTCATTAGAATGGTGTGGAGGCCTTTAGAAAGGCCCTGAGGGGCTCTAGAAGGGTCTGGGGGCTATTAGAAGCGTCCTGAGGGGGTCCAGAAGGGTCTGGGGGCCTTTTTAAAGGCCCTCAGGGGGCGTATAAGGGTCTCGCGGCCTTTAGAAAGGCCCTGAGTGGCATTAGAAGGGTCTGGGTGCCTTTTAAAAAGACCTGAGGGGCATTAGAAGGGTATGGGGGGGTGTAGAAAGGCCCTGAGGGGCATTAGAAGGGTCTGGGGGCCTTTAGAAGGGTCCTGAGGGGCATTAGAAGGGTCTGGAGGCATTTAAAACTGTCCTGAGAGGCTCTAGAAAGGTCTGGGTGCCTTTATAAGGGTCCTGAGGGGCATTAGAAGGGTCTGGGTGCCCTTATAAAAGCCCTGAAAGGAATTAGAAGGGTCTGGGTCCTTAGAAGGGTCCTGAGGGGATCTATAAGGGTCTGGGGGCCTTTAGAACGGTCTTCAGGGGCTCTAGAAGGGTCTGGGGACCTTTAGAAAGGCCGTGTGGGGCATTAGAAGGGTGTGGAGACCTTTAGAATGCTCCTGAGAGGCAGTAGAAGGGTCTGGGGACCTTTATAAAGGCCCTGACGGGCATTAGAATGGTGTGCGGGATTTAGAAGTGTCCTGAGAGGCTCTAGAATGTTCTGGGGGCCTTTATAACGGTCCTGACGGGCTCTAGAAGGGTCTGGGAACCTTTATAAATGCCCTGAGTGGCATTAGAAGGGTCTGGGTGCCTTTAGAAATGACCTGAGGGGCATTACAAGGGTATGGGGGCCTTTAGAAAGGCCCTGAGGGGCATTAGAAGGGTCTGGGGGCCTTTAGAATGGTCCTGAGGGGGTCTAGAACGGTCTGGAGGCATTTAAAACTGTCCTTGGAGGCTCTAGAAGGGTCTGGGTGCCTTTATAAGCGTCCTGAGGGGCATTAGAAGGGTCTGGGTGCCCTTATAAAAGCCCTGAGGAGAATTAGCAGGGTCTGGAGGACTTCAGAATGGTCCTCAGGGGCTCTATAAGGGTCTGGGGGCCTTTAGAAGGGTCTTCAGGGGCTCTAGAATGGTCTGGGGACCTTTAGAAAGGCCCTGTAGGGCATTAGAAGGGTCTGGGGGCCTTTAGAATGGTCCTGAGGGTGTCTAGAAGGGTCTGGGAACCACTATAAATGCCCTGAGGGGCATTAGAAGGGTCTGAGGGCCTTTAGAAAGGTCCTCAGGGGCATTAGAAGGGTCTTGTGGCCTTCATAATGGTCCTGAAAGGCATTAGAAGGGTCTGGGGACTTTTAGATGGGTCCTGAGGCAATCTAGAAGGGTCTAGGGGCCTTTACATGGGTCTTGAGGGTCATTAGAAGGGTGTGGAGGCCTTTAGAAAGGCCCTGAGGGGCTCTATAAGGGTCTGGGGGCTATTAGAAGCGTCCTGAGGGGGTCCAGAAGGGTCTGGGGGCCTTTAGAAATGTCCTGAGGGTCATTAGAAGGGTATGGGGGCCTTTAGAAAGGCCCTGAGGGGCATTACAAGGGTCTGGTGTCATATAGAAAGGTCCTGAGAGGTTCTAGAAGTGTCTGGGGTACTTTAGAAAGGCCCTGTAGGTGCATTAGAAGGGTCTGGGGGCCTTTAGAAGGGTCCTGAGGGGCATTAGAAGGGTCTGGGGACCTTTAGAAAGGTCCTCAGGGGCATTAGAAGTGTCTGGGGGCCTTTAGAATGGTCCTGAGGGGGTCTAGAAGGGTCTGGAGGCATTTAAAACTTTCCTGAGAGGCTCTAGAAGGGTCTGGGTGCCTTTATAAGGGTCCTGAGGGGCATTTGAAGGGTCTTGTGGCCCTTATAATAGCCCTGAGTGGAATTAGCAGGGTCTGGGGGACTTTAGAAAGGTCCTGAGGGGCATTAGAATGGTCTGGGCGCCTTTAGAAGGGTCCTGAGGGGCATTAGAAGGGTCTGGGGGCTTTTAGATGGGTCCTGCGGCAATCTAGAAGGGTCTGGGGGCCTTTACATGGGTCTTGAGTGTCATTAGAAGGGTGTGGAGGCCTTTAGAAAGGCCCTGAGGGGCTCTAGAAGGGTCTGGGGGCTATTAGAAGCGTCCTGAGGGGGTCCAGAAGGGTCTGGGGGCCTTTTTAAAGGTCCTTAGGGGGATTATAAGGGTCTCGCAGCATTTAGAAAGGCCCTGAGTGGCATTAGAAGGATCTGGGTGCCTTTATAAATGTCCTGAGGGGCTCTAGAAGGGTCTGGGGGCCTTTAGATATGTCCTGAGGGGCTCTAGAAGGGTCTGGGGGCCTTTAGAAATGTCCTGAGGGGCATTAGAAGGGTATGGGGGTCTTTAGAAAGGCCCTGAGGGGCATTACAAGGGTCTCGGATCATATAGAAAGGGCCTGAGAGGTTCTAGAAGTGTCTGGGGTACTTTAGAAAGGCCCTGAGGGGCATTAGAAGGGTCTGGGGGCCTTTAGAAGGGTCCTGAGGGGCATTAGAAGGGTCTGTGGGACTTTAGAATTGTCCTGAGGGGGTCTAGAAGGGTCTGGAGCCATTTAAAACTGTCCTGAGAGGCTCTAGAAGGGTCTGGGTGCCTTTATAAGGGTCCTGAGGGGCCTTAGAAGGGTCTGGGTGCCCTTATAAAAGCCCTGAAAGGAATTAGCAGGGTCTGGGGGACTTTAGAAGGGTCCTGAGGGGCTCTATAAGGGTCTGGGGGCCTTTAGAAGGGTCTTCAGGGGCTCTAGAAGGGTCTGGGGACCTTTAGAAAGGCCCTGACGGGCATTAGAATGGTCTGTGGGCCTTTAGAAGTGCCCTGAGGGGCTCTAGAATGGTCTGGGGGCCTTTATAAGGGTCCTGACGGGCTCTAGAAGGGTCTGGGAACCTTTAGAAAGGCCCTGTGGGGCATTAGAAGGGTCTGGGGGCCTTTAGAATGCTCCTGAGGGGCAGTAGAAGGGTCTGGGTACCTTTATAAGTGTCCTGACAGGCTCTAAAATGGTCTGGGAACCTTTATAAATGCCCTGAGGGGCATTAGAAGGGTCTGAGGGCCTTTAGAAAGGTCCTGAGGGGCATTAGAATGGTCTCGGGTCATATAGAAAGGTCCTGATAGTTTCTAGAAGTGTCTGGCGTACTTTAGAAAGGCCTTGAGGGGCATTACAAGGGTCTGGGGGCCTTTAGAAGGGTCTTCAGGTGCTCTAGAAGGGTCTGGGGACCTTTAGAAAGGCCCTGTGGGGCATTAGAAGGGTCTGGGGGCCTTTAGAATGCTCCTGAGGGGCAGTAGAGGGGTCTGGGGACCTTTAGAAAGGCCCTGACGGGCATTAGAATGGTCTGCGGGCCTGTAGAAGTGTCCTGAGGGGCTCTAGAATGGTCTGGGGGCCTTTATAAGGGTCTTGACGGGCTCTAGAAGGGTCTGGGAACCTTTATAAATGCCCTGAGGGGCATTAGAAGGGTCTGAGGGCCTTTAGAAAGGTCCTGAGGGGCATTAGAAGGGTCTTGTGGCCTTCATAAGGGTCCTGAAAGGCATTAGAAGGGTCTGGGGTCTTTTAGGTGGGTCTTGAGCAAATCTAGAAGGGTCTAGAGGCCTTTACATGGGTCTTGAGGGTCATTAGAAGGGTGTGGAGGCCTTTAGAAAGGCCCTGAGGGGCTCTAGAAGGGTCTGGGGGCTATTAGAAGCGTCCTGAGGGGGTCCAGAAGGGTCTGGGGGCCTTTTTAAAGGCCCTCAGGGGGATTATTAGGGTCTCGCGGCCTTTAGAAAGGCCCTGAGTGGCATTAGAAGGGTCTGGGTGCCTTTAGAAATGTCCTGAGGGGTCTAGAAGGGTCTGGGGGCCTTTAGAAATGTCCTGAGGGGCATTAGAAGGGTATGGGGGCCTTTAGAAAAGCCCTGAGGGGCATTACAAGGGTCTGGGGTCATATAGAAAGGCCCTGAGAGGTTCTAGAAGTCTCTGGGGTACTTTAGAAAGGCCCTGAGGGGCATTAGAAGGGTCTGGGGGCCTTTAGAAGGGCCCTGATTGGCATTAGAAGGGTCTGAGGGCTTTTAGAAAGGTCCTGAGGGGCATTAGAAGGGTCTTGTGGCCTTCATAAGGGTCCTGAAAAGCATTAGAAGGGTCTGGGGACTTTTAGATGGGTCCTGAGGCAATCTAGAATGGTCTAGAGGCCTTTACATGGGTCTTGAGGGTCATTAGAATGGTGTGGAGGCCTTTAGAAAGGCCCTGAAAGGCTTTAGAAGGGTCTGGGGGCTTTTAGATGGGTCCTGAGGCAATCTAGAAGGGTCTGGGGGCCTTTACATGGGTCTTGAGGGTCATTAGAAGGGTGTGGAGGCCTTTAGAAAGGCCCTGAGGGGCTCTAGAAGGGTCTGGGGGCTATTAGAAGCGTCCTGAAAGGGTCCAGAAGGGTCTGGGGGCCTCTTCAAAGGCCCTAAGGGGGATTATAAGGGTCTCGCGGCCTTTAGAAAGGCCCTGAGTGGCATTAGAAGGGTCTGGGTGCCTTTAGAAATGTCCTGAGGGGCTCTAGAAGGGTCTGGGGGCCTTTAGAAATGTCCTGAGGGGCATTAGATGGGTCTGGGGGCCCTTATAAAAGCCCTGAGGGGAATTAGCAGGGTCTGGGGGACTTTAGAAGGGTCCTGAGGGGCTCTATAAGGGTCTGGGAACCTTTAGAAGGGTCTTCAGGGGCTCTAGAATGGTCTGGGGGCCTTTATAAGGGTCCTGACAGGCTCTAGAAGGGTCTGGGAACCTTTATAAATGCCCTGAGGGGCACTAGAAAGGTCTGAGGGCCTTTAGAAAGGTCCTGAGGGGCATTAGAAGGGTCTTGTGGCCTTCATAAGGGTCCTGAAAGGCATTAGAAGGGTCTGGGGGCCTTTAGAAGGGTCCTGAGGGGCATTAGAAGGGTCTGGGGGCCTCTAGAAGGGTCTTGAGGGGCTCTAGAAGAGTCTGGGGACCTTTAGAAAGGCCGTGTGGGGCATTAGAATGGTCTGGGGGCCTTTAGAATGCTCCTGAGGGGCAGTAGAAGGGTCTGGGGACCTTTATAAAGGCCCTGACGGGCATTAGAATGGTCTGCGGGATTTAGAAGTGTCCTGAGGGGGTCTAGAATGGTCTCGGGGCCTTTATAAGGGTCCTGACGGGCTCTAGAAGGGTCTGGGAACCTTTATAAATGCCCTGAGGGGCATTAGAAGGGTCTGAGGGCCTTTAGAAAGGTCTTGAGGGGCATTAGAAGGGTCTTGTGGCCTTCATATGGGTCCTGAAAGGCATTAGAAGGGTCTGAGGGCTTTTAGATGGGTCCTGAGGCAATCTAGAAGGGTCTTGGGGCCTTTACATGGGTCTTGAGAGTCATTAGAAGGGTGTGGAGGCCTTTAGAAAGGCCCTGAAAGGCATTAGAAGGGTCTGGGGGCTTTTGGATGGGTCCTGAGGCAATCTAGAAGGGTCTGGGGGCCTTTACATGGGTCTTGAGGGTCATTAGAAGGGTGTGGAGGCCTTTAGAAAGGCCCTGAGGGGCTCTAGAAGGGTCTGGGGTCTATTAGAAGCGTCCTGAGGGGGTCCAGAAGGGTCTGGGGGCCTTTTTAAAGGTCCTCAGGGGGATTATAAGGGTCTCGCAGCCTTTAGAAAGGTCCTGAGTGGCATTAAAAGGTTCTGGGTGCCTTTAGAAATGTCCTGAGGGGCTCTTGAAGGGTCTGGCGGCCTTTAGAAATGTCCTGAGGGCCATTAGAAGGGTATGGGGGCCTTTAGAAAGGCCCTGAGGGGCATTACAAGGGTCTGGGGTCATATAGAAAGGCCCTGAGAGGTTCTAGAAGTGTCTGGGGTACTTTAGAAAGGCCCTGAGGGGCATTAGAAGGGTCTGGGGGCCTTTAGAAGGGTCCTGAGCGGCATTAGAAGTGTCTGGGGCTTTTAGAATGGTCCTGAGGGGGTCTAGAAGGGTCTGGAGGCATTTAAAACTGTCCTGAGAGGCTCTAGAGGGGTCTGGGTGCCTTTATAAGGGTCCTGAGGGGCATTAGAAGGGTCTTGTGGCCCTTATAAAAGCCCTGAGGGGAATTAGCAGGGTCTGGGGGACATTAGAAGGGTCCTGAGGGGCTCTATAAGGGTCTGGGGGACCTTTAGAAAGGCCCTGTGGGGCATTAGAAGGGTCTGGGTGCCTTTAGAATGCTTCTGAGGGGCAGTAGAAGGGTCTGGGGACCTTTATAAAGGCCCTGACGGGCATTAGAATGGTCTGCGGGCCTTTAGAATTGTCCTGAGGGGCTCTAGAATGGTCTGGGGGCCTTTATAAATGCCCTCAGGGGCATTAGAAGGGTCTTGTGGCCTTCATAAGGGTCCTGAAATGCATTAGAAGGGTCTGGGGTCTTTTAGATGGGTCCTGAGGCAATCTAGAAGGGTCTGGGGGCCTTTACATGGGTCTTGAGGGTCATTAGAAGGGTGTGGAGGCCTTTAGAAAGGCCCTGAACGGCATTAGAAGGGTCTGGGGGCGCTTAGATCGGTCCTGATGCAATCTAGAAGGGTCTGGGGGCCTTTACATGGGTCTTGAGGGTCATTAGAAGGGTGTGGAGGCCTTTAGAAAGGACCTGAGGGGCTCTAGAAGGGTCTGGGGGCTATTAGAAGCGTCCTGAGGGGGTCCAGAAGGGTCTGGGGGCCTTTTTAAAGGTCCTCAGGGGGATTATAAGGGTCTCGCAGCCTTTAAAAAGGCCCTGAGTGGCATTAGAAGGGTCTGGGTGCCTTTAGAAATGTCCTGAGGGGCTCTTGAATGGTCTGGGGGCCTTTAGAAATGTCCTGAGGGTCATTAGAAGGGTGTGGGGGCCTTTAGAAAGGCCCTGAGGGGCATTACAAGGGTCTGGGGTCATATAGAAAGGCCCTGAGAGGTTCTAGAAGTGTCTGGGGTAATTTAGAAAGGCCCTGCGGGGCATTAGAAAGGTCTGGGGGCCTTTATAAGGGTCTTGAGGGGCATTAGAAGGGTTTTGTGGCCCTTATAAAAGCCCTGAGGGGAATTAGCATGGTCTTGTGGCCCTTATAAAAGCCCTGAGGGGAATTAGCTGGGTCTGGGGGACATTAGAAGGGTCCTGAGGGGCTCTATAAGTGTCTGGGGGACCTTTAGAAAGGCCCTGTGGGGCATTAGAAGGGTCTGGGTGCCTTTAGAATGCTCCTGAGGGGCAGTAGAAGGGTCTGGGGACCTTTATAAATGCCCTGAGGGGCATTAGAAGGGTCTGGGGGCCTTTAGAAGGGTCCTGAGGGGCATTAGAAGGGTCTGGGGGCCTTTAGAAGGGTCCTGAGGGGCATTAGAAGGGTCTGGGGGCCTTTAGAAGGGTCCTGAGGGGCTCTAGAAGGGTCTGGGTGCCTTTATAAGGGTCCTGAGGGGCATTAGAAGGGTCTGGGTGCCCTTATAAAAGCCCTGAGGGGAATTAGCAGGGTCTGGGGGACTTTAGAAGGGTCCTGAGGGGCTCTATAAGGGTCTGGGGGCCTTTAGAAGGGTCTTCAGGGGCTCTAGAAGGGTCTGGGGACCTTTAGAAAGGCCCTGTGGGGCATTAGAAGGGTCTGGGGGCCTTTAGAAAGCTCCTGAGGGGCAGTAGAAGGGTCTGGGGATCTTTAGAAAGGCCCTGACGGGCATTAGAATGGTCTGCGGGATTTAGAAGTGTCCTGAGGGGCTCTATAAGGGTCTGGGGGCCTTTATAAGGGTCCTGACGGGCTCTAGAAGGGTCTGGGAACCTTTATAAATGCCCTGAGGTGCATTAGAAGGGTCTGAGGGCCTTTAGAAAGTTCCTGAGGGGCATTAGAAGGGTATGGGGGCCTTTAGAAAGGCCCTGAGGGGCATTACAAGGGTCTGGGGTAACATAGAAAGGCCCTGAGAGGTTCTAGAAGTGTCTGGGGTACTTTAGAAAGGCCCTGAGGGGCATTAGAAGGGTCTGGGGGCCTTTAGAAGGGTCCTGAGGGGCATTAGAATGGTCTGGGGGCCTTTAGAAAGGCCCTGAGGGACATTAGAAGGGTCTGGGGGCCATTAGAATGGTCCTGAGGGGCAGTAGAAGGGTCTGGGGGCCTTTAGAATGGTCTTGAGGGGGTCTAGAAGGGTCTGGAGGCATTTAAAACTGTCCTGAGAGGCTCTAGAAGGGTCTGGGTGCCTTTATAAGGGTCTTGAGAGGCATTAGAAGGGTCTGGGTGCCCTTATAAAAGCCCTGAGGGGAATTAGCAGGGTCTGCAGGCCTTTAGAAGTGTCCTGAGGGGCTCTAGAATGTTCTGGGGGCCTTTATTAGGGTCCTGACGGGCTCTAGAAGGGTCTGGGAACCTTTATAAATGCCCTGAGGGGCATTAGAAGGGTCTGAGGGCCTTTAGAAAGGTCCTGAGGGGCATTAGAAGGGTCTTGTGTCCTTCATAAGGGTCCTGAAAGGCATTAGAAGGGTCTGAGGGCTTTTAGATGGGTCCTGAGGCAATCTAGAAGGGTCTTGGGGCCTTTACATGGGTCTTGAGAGTCATTAGAAGGGTGTGGAGGCCTTTAGAAAGGCCCTGAAAGGCATTAGAAGGGTCTGGGGGCTTTTGGATGGGTCCTGAGGCAATCTAGAATGGTCTGGGGGCCTTTACATGGGTCTTGAGGGTCATTAGAAGGGTGTGGAGGCCTTTAGAAAGGCCCTGAGGGGCTCTAGAAGGGTCTGGGGTCTATTAGAAGCGTCCTGAGGGGGTCCAGAAGGGTCTGGGGGCCTTTTTAAAGGTCCTCATGGGGATTATAAGGGTCTCGCAGCCTTTAGAAAGGCCCTGAGTGGCATTAGAAGGTTCTGGGTGCCTTTAGAAATGTCCTGAGGGGCTCTTGAAGGGTCTGGGGGCCTTTAGAAATGTCCTGAGGGGCATTAGATTGGTCTGGGGGCCTTTAGAAAGGCCCTGAGGGGCATTACAAGGGTCTGGGGTCATATAGAAAGGCCCTGAGAGGTTCTAGAAGGTTCTGGGTGCCTTTTGAAAGGCCCAGAGGGGCATTAGAAGGGTCTGGGGGCCTTTAGAAATGTCCTGAGGGTCATTAGAAGTGTATGGGGGCCTTTAGAAAGGACCTTAGGGGCATTACAGTGGTCTCGGGTCATATAGAAATGTCCTGAGAGGTTCTAGAAGTGTCTGGGGTACTTTAGAAAGGCCCTAAGGTGCATTAGAAGGGTCTGGGGGCCTTTAGAAGGGTCCTGAGGGGCATTAGAACGGTCTGGGGGCCTTTAGAATGGTCCTGAGGGGGTCTAGAAGGGTCTGGAGGCATTTAAAACTGTCCTGAGATGCTCTAGAAGGTTCTGGGTGCCTTTAGAAATGTCCTGCGGGGATCTTGAAGGATCTGGGGACCTTTAGAAATGTCCTGAGGGTCATTAGAAGGGTATGGGTGCCTTTAGAAAGGCCCTGAGGGGCATTACAAGGGTCTGGTGTCATATAGAAAGGCCTTGAGAGGATCTAGAAGTGTCTGGGGTACTTTAGAAAGGCCCTGAGGTGCATTAGAAGGGTCTGGGGGCCTTTAGAAAGGTCCTCAGGGGCATTGGAAGTGTCTGGGGGCCTTTAGAATGGTCCTGAGGGGGTCTAGAAGGGTCTGGAGGCATTTAAAACTTTGCTGAGAGGCTCTAGAAGGGTCTGGGTGCCTTTATAAGGGTCCTGAGGAGCATTTGAAGGGTCTTGTGGCCCTTATAATAGCCCTGAGTGGAATTAGCAGGGTCTGGGGGACTTTAGAAGGGTCCTGAGGGGCATTAGAATGGTCTGGGCGCCTTTAGAAGGGTCCTGAGGGGCATTAGAAGGGTCTGGGGGCCTTTAGATGGGTCCTGCGGCAATCTAGAAGGGTCTGGGGGCATTTACATGGGTCTTGAGGGTCATTAGAACGGTGTGGAGGCCTTTAGAAAGGCCCTGAGGGGGTCTAGAAGGGTCTGGGGGCATTTAGAACTGTCCTGAGAGGCTCTAGAAGGCTCTGGGTGCCTTTATAAGGGTCCTGAGGGGCATTAGAAGGGTCTGGGTGCCCTTATAAAAGCCCTGAGAGGAATTAACTGGGTCTGGGGGACTTTAGAAGGGTCCTGAGTGGCTCTATAATGGTCTGGGGGCCTTTAGAAGGGTCTTCAGGGGCTCTAGAAGGGTCTGGGGACCTTTAGAAAGGCCCTGTGGGGCATTAGAAGGGTCTGGGGGCCTTTAGAATGCTCCTGAGGGGCAGTAGAAGGTTCTGAGGACCTTTATAAAGGCCCTGACGGGCATTAGAATGGTCTGTGGGCCTTTAGAAGTGTCCTTAGGGGCTCTAGAATGGTCTGGGGGCTTTTATAAGGGTCCTGACGGGCTCTAGAAGGGTCTGGGAACCTTTATAAATGCCCTGAAGGGCATTAGAAGGGTCTGAGGGCCTTTAGAAAGGTCCTGAGGGGCATTAGAAGGGTCTTGTGGCCTTCATAATGGTCCTGAAAGGCATTAGAAGGGTCTGGGGGTTTTAGATGGGTCCTGAGGCAATCTAGAAGGGTCTGGGGGCCTTTACATGGGTCTTGAGGGTCATTAGAAGGGTTTGGAGGCCTTTAGAACGGCCCTGAAATGCATTAGAAGGGTCTGGGGGCTATTAGAAGCATCCTGAGGGGGTCCCGGAGGGTCTGGGGGCCTTTTTAAAGGACCTCACGGGGATTATAACGGTCTCGCGGCCTTTAGAAAGGCCCTGAGTGGCATTAGAAGGGTCTGGGTGCCTTTAGAAATGTCCTGAGGGGCTCTTGAATGGTCTGGGGGCCTTTAGAAATGTCCTGAGGGGCATTAGAAGGGTGTGGGGGCCTTTAGAAAGGCCCTGAGGGGCATTACAAGGGTCTGGGGTCATATAGAAAGGCCCTGAGAGGTTCTAGAAGTGTCTGGGGTAATTTAGAAAGGCCCTGCGGGGCATTAGAAGGGTCTGGGGGACTTTATAAGGGTCCTGAGGGGCATTAGAAGGGTCTGGGGGCCTTTAGAAGGGTCCTGAGGTGCATTAGAAGGGTCTGGGGGCCTTTAGAATGGTCCTGAGGGGGTCTAGAAGGGTCTAGAGGCTTTTAAAACTGTCCTGAGAGGCTCTAGAAGGGTCTGGGTGCCTTTATAAGGGTCCTGAGGGGCATTAGAAGGGTCTTGTGGCCCTTATAAAAGCCCTGAGGGGAATTAGCAGGGTCTGGGGGATATTAGAAGGGTCCTGAGGGGCTCTATAAGGGTCTGGGGGCCTTTAGAAGGGTCTTGAGGGGCTCTAGAAGAGTCTGGGGACCTTTAGAAAGGCCGTGTGGGGCATTAGAATGGTCTGGGGGCCTTTAGAATGCTCCTGAGGGGCAGTACAAGGGTCTGGGGACCTTTATAAAGGCCCTGACGGGCATTAGAATGGTCTGCGGGATTTAGAAGTGTCCTGATGGGGTCTAGAATGGTCTGGGGGCCTTTATAAGGGTCCTGACGGGCTCTAGAAGGGTCTGGGGTCTATTAGAAGCGTCCTGAGGGGGTCCAGAAGGGTCTGGGGGCCTTTTTAAAGGTCCTCAGGGGGATTATAAGGGTCTCGCAGCCTTTAGAAAGGTCCTGAGTGGCATTAGAAGGTTCTGGGTGCCTTTAGAAATGTCCTGAGGGGCTCTTGAAGGGTCTGGCGGCGTTTAGAAATGTCCTGAGGGTTATTAGAAGGGTATGGGGGCCTTTAGAAAGGCCCTGAGGGGCATTACAAGGGTCTGGGGTCATATAGAAAGGCCCTGAGAGGTTCTAGAAGTGTCTGGGGTACTTTAGAAAGGCCCTGAGGGGCATTAGAAGGGTCTGGGGGCCTTTAGAAGGGTCCTGAGCGGCATTAGAAGTGTCTGGGGCTTTTAGAATGGTCCTGAGGGGGTCTAGAAGGGTCTGGAGGCATTTAAAACTGTCCTGAGAGGCTCTAGAGGGGTCTGGGTGCCTTTATAAGGGTCCTGAGGGGCATTAGAAGGGTCTTGTGGCCCTTATAAAAGCCCTGAGGGGAATTAGCAGGGTCTGGGGGACATTAGAAGGGTCCTGAGGGGCTCTATAAGGGTCTGGGGGACCTTTAGAAAGGCCCTGTGGGGCATTAGAAGGGTCTGGGTGCCTTTAGAATGCTTCTGAGGGGCAGTAGAAGGGTCTGGGGACCTTTATAAAGGCCCTGACGGGCATTAGAATGGTCTGCGAGCCTTTAGAATTGTCCTGAGGGGCTCTAGAATGGTCTGGGGGCCTTTATAAATGCCCTCAGGGGCATTAGAAGGGTCTTGTGGCCTTCATAAGGGTCCTGAAATGCATTAGAAGGGTCTGGGGTCTTTTAGATGGGTCCTGAGGCAATCTAGAAGGGTCTGGGGGCCTTTACATGGGTCTTGAGGGTCATTAGAAGGGTGTGGAGGCCTTTAGAAAGGCCCTGAACGGCATTAGAAGGGTCTGGGGGCGCTTTGATGGGTCCTGATGCAATCTAGAAGGGTCTGGGGGCCTTTACATGGGTCTTGAGGGTCATTAGAAGGGTGTGGAGGCCTTTAGAAAGGACCTGAGGGGCTCTAGAAGGGTCTGGGGGCTATTAGAAGCGTCCTGAGGGGGTCCAGAAGGGTCTGGGGGCCTTTTTAAAGGTCCTCAGGGGGATTATAAGGGTCTCGCAGCCTTTAAAAAGGCCCTGAGTGGCATTAGAATGGTCTGGGTGCCTTTAGAAATGTCCTGAGGGGCTCTTGAATGGTCTGGGGGCCTTTAGAAATGTCCTGAGGGTCATTAGAAGGGTGTGGGGGCCTTTAGAAAGGCCCTGAGGGGCATTACAAGGGTCTGGGGTCATATAGAAAGGCCCTGAGAGGTTCTAGAAGTGTCTGGGGTAATTTAGAAAGGCCCTGCGGGGCATTAGAAGGGTCTGGGGGCCTTTATAAGGGTCCTGAGGGGCATTAGAAGGGTTTTGTGGCCCTTATAAAAGCCCTGAGGGGAATTAGCATGGTCTTGTGGCCCTTATAAAAGCCCTGAGGGGAATTAGCAGGGTCTGGGGGACATTAGAAGGGTCCTGAGGGGCTCTATAAGTGTCTGGGGGACCTTTAGAAAGGCCCTGTGGGGCATTAGAAGGGTCTGGGGGCCTTTAGAATGCTCCTGAGGGGCAGTAGAAGGGTCTGGGGACCTTTATAAAGGCCCTGACGGGCATTAGAATGGTCTGCGGGCCTTTAGAAGTGTCCTGAGGGGCTCTAGAATGGTCTGGGGGCCTTTATAAGGGTCCTGACGGGCTCTAGAAGGGTCTGGGAACCTTTATATATGCCCTGAGGGGCATTAGAAGGGTCTGAGGGCCTTTAGAAAGGTCCTGAGGGGCATTAGAAGGGTCTTGTGGCCTTCATAAGGGTCCTGAAAGGCATTAGAAGGGTCTGGGGTCTTTTAGATGGGTCCTGAGGCAATCTAGAAGGGTCTGGGGGCCTTTACATGGGTCTTGAGTGTCATTAGAAGGGTATGGAGTCCTTTAGAAAGGCCCTGAAAGGCATTAGAAGGGTCTGGGGGCTTTTAGATGGGTCCTGATGCAATCTAGAAGGGTCTGGGGGCCTTTACATGGGTCTTGAGGGTCATTAGAAGGGTGTGGAGGCCTTTAGAAAGGCCCTGAGGGGCTCTAGAAGGGTCTGGGGGCTATTAGAAGCGTCCTGAGGGGGGTCCAGAAGGGTCTGGGGGCCTTTTTAAAGGTCCTCAGGGGGATTATAAGGGTCTCGCAGCCTTTAGAAAGGCCCTGAGTGACATTAGAAGGTTCTGGGTGCCTTTAGAAATGTCCTGAGGGGCTCTTGAAGGGTCTGGGGGCCTTTAGAAATGTCCTGAGGGGCATTATAAGCGTCTCGTGGCTTTTAGAAAGGCCCTGAGGGGCATTACAAGGGTCTGGGGTCATATAGAAAGGCCCTGAGAGGTTCTAGAAGTGTCTGGGGTACTTTAGAAAGGCCCTGAGGGGCATTAGAAAGGTCTGGGGGCCTTTAGAAGGGTCCTGAGGGGCATTAGAAGGGTCTGGGTGCCTTTAGAAGGGTCCTGAGGGGCATTAGAAGGGTCTGGGGGCCTTTAGAAGGGTCCTGAGGGGCTCTAGAAGGGTCTGGGTGCCTTTATAAGGGTCCTGAGGGGCATTAGAAGGGTCTGGGTTCCCTTATAAAAGCCCTGAGGGGAATTAGCAGGGTCTGGGGGACTTTAGAAGGGTCCTGAGGGGCTCTATAAGGGTCTGGGGGCCTTTAAAAGGGTCTTCAGGGGCTCTAGAAGGGTCTGGGGACCTTTAGAAAGGCCCTGTGGGGCATTAGAAGGGTCTGGGGGCCTTTAGAAAGCTCCTGAGGGGCAGTAGAAGGGTCTGGGGACCTTTAGAAAGGCCCTGACGGGCATTAGAATGGTCTGCGGGATTTAGAAGTGTCCTGAGGGGCTCTATAAGGGTCTGGGGGCCTTTATAAGGGTCCTGACGGGCTCTAGAAGGGTCTGGGAACCTTTATAAATGCCCTGAGGTGCATTAGAAGGGTCTGAGGGCCTTTAGAAAGTTCCTGAGGGGCATTAGAAGGGTATGGGGGCCTTTAGAAAGGCCCTGAGGGGCATTACAAGGGTCTGGGGTAACATAGAAAGGCCCTGAGAGGTTCTAGAAGTGTCTGGGGTACTTTAGAAAGGCCCTGAGGGGCATTAGAAGGGTCTGGGGGCCTTTAGAAGGGTCCTGAGGGGCATTAGAATGGTCTGGGGGCCTTTAGAAAGGCCCTGAGGGGCATTAGAAGGGTCTGGGGGCCTTTAGAATGGTCCTGAGGGGGTCTAGAAGGGTCTGGAGGCATTTAAAACTGTCCTGAGAGGCTCTAGAAGGGTCTGGGTGCCTTTATAAGGGTCTTGAGAGGCATTAGAAGGGTCTGGGTGCCCTTATAAAAGCCCTGAGGGAATTAGCAGGGTCTGCAGGCCTTTAGAAGTGTCCTGAGGGGCTCTAGAATGTTCTGGGGGCCTTTATTAGGGTCCTGACGGGCTCTAGAAGGGTCTGGGAACCTTTATAAATGCCCTGAGGGGCATTAGAAGGGTCTGAGGGCCTTTAGAAAGGTCCTTAGGGGCATTAGAAGGGTCTTGTGGCCTTCATAAGGGTCCTGAAAGGCATTAGAAGGGTCTGGGGGCTTTTAGATGGGTCCTGAGGCAATCTAGAAGGGTCTAGGGGCATTTACATGGGTCTTGAAATCATTAGAAGGGTGTGGAGGCCTTTAGAAAGGCCCTGAAAGGCATTAGAAGGGTCTGGGGGCTTTTAGATGGGTCCTGAGGCAATCTAGAAGGGTCTGGGGGCCTTTACATGGGTCTTGAGTGTCATTAGAAGGGTGAGGAGGCCTTTAGAAAGGCCCTGAGGGGCTCTAGAAGGGTCTGGGGTCTATTAGAAGCGTCCTGAGGGGGTCCAGAAGGGTCTGGGGGCCTTTTTAAAGGTCCTCATG